>JARQOC010000004.1:94077449-94313576 GCA_033576535.1 Allobates femoralis | reverse complement strand
TGAATGCAGCATGTATGTTGCTGCCAGCCTGGTCCTCCCCGCCTCCTGCTTGTGTGTGTGTCTGTGTGTGAAGCCGAAGAGGAGGGCAGGTCCACACAAGAGGAGGCTCCACACAGGCAGGAGGCGGGGAGGATCGGGCTGGGAGCAGCACAGCATAATCAGAAAAGACCCTTGGACCTTTTAACTCTAAACCTTCCAAAGTTTTTTTTTTTTCGGGTTATGGGGGGGTTAGAGACATGGTACACACCTTCCCTGAATGCAACATACACACTGCATTCAGGTTCTCTTTAAGTACATAATGTGGCATATCTCCTGAAAAAAATGAGTGAAGTTAAACAGCTTTTTTTGTATGGAGACTCGTGTTAAACAGGGCTGCAGAGTCGGAGTCGGTGTCCATTTTGGTGGAGTTGATTGCTGAGTTGGAGGTTTGGTTTACTGACTCCACAGCCCTGGTGTTATATGCAAATGATAAATAACAATTTAAAACAAAATAAACAATTGGAGGGAAAAGCAGAAAAACCTAAATCTTGCTGTGACACTGGTTTTGGCACCTTTTACATTAAATTAGTATGGAAACACATTTTGACTCCTGTGGTAAATCATAAATGAGAATCTCCTAAGATACATTGTTGGTGCCCTTGTGACATCAATTAGCCAATGAATGATGACTTCATTGTTTTTAAAAACCACATGTTAGACCCTGTTTCTTTGTCAAAGTGGTGAGGACAAAGGAGCTGTCTGAGGACATCAGAACTGCTAATATTAGCAAACAAGACTTTCAAAGGGTATAAGGTCATCTCCAAAGACCATGGTATCCCAGTTTCACCAGTGTGCAATGTTATTGAAAAGTTTGCCAAGCATAGAACCGTCAGGAACCTCTCTGGATGTGCTGGAAAAAGGAAAATTGACAAGAGATGTCTTCGAAAGTTGGTGCGAATGGTGGGAAAAACAGCACGTCAAACATCTAAAGACCTGAAGGTCAATCTGGAATAGTGTGTAGGTCATGGTTTCAACAAATACCATACGCCGCACACTAAACCAAGCAGAGCTTTATGGGTGAAAGGCAAGGAAGAAACTATTGCTGAAGAAAAGACATAAAAAAGAAAGGCTGATCTTTGCCAAAGACAAATCACAATCCTTCTTGATGTAATTTGGGACAGATAACGTTATCATGGCTGGAGTCAGATGATCCTCTCTGTGTACAGCAGCCCCCATAGTTCTGTTCCTGTAGCCACACCTACTTCACTGCATATTTCCACAAAGCCACACCTCCTGCATGGTCCCACCCACTCCAAATAGCCTCACCCACTTCACAGCCACATCTCCACAAAGCCACGCCCACTCAATTTCTCCACTCCTTCACATAGCCCCACCCCCTTTTACAGCGCTGTCTCCTTTATTGCTCCGCCCCATTATTGTGATGTCACTATAGAATGTACAACGTTAGCTTATAAAATTCTAAGTGGGGTGTCTGCAAATTGAGATTGTAATCTGATTTTAATCCCAAATTATATTAGTGTCATGTCACTGCCTGATCATTCTTGTGTGTCCTACAGACGCTAATAACCCATAAGAAAAGGAATGGGACTGAACGATTATTGTCACACGCTAAGAGAAAAGCTGTATCATGCCTCAATGAGCAAGACTTACAGAACAGAGTACAGAAATGGACGTAAGGGAGGCAAGAGCTGCTTCCTCAAGGGCCACTGACATACAATCAGCTTATAACTAAGAACAGTTAGTAGCCTCGCTCCTTTCTTAATGCATTGGCTGCATATGGCTCTGACCCTTCAGTCAGCCCCACTCCTTCATAATGTGACTGATGCATATGGCTCTGCCCTTTCCGGTTAGCCCTCCCCTTTCATAATGCTCTGGAAGCATATGGCTCTGCCCCTCTGGTTAGCCCAACCCCCATCATAATACTCTGGATGGCTATGGCTCCACCCCTTCAATTAGCCCCGCCCCTGGATGCATATGGCTCCATCCCCTCCAGTTATTCTCAGGTTTGCCCCGCCCCCTTTATTACAGCTCCTTTATTATTGTAACCCTGCCAACAACCCCTTCATTACCCTGCCCTCTGGATGCATGTAACTCTGCCCCTCTGATTAGTCCCCCTGGATGCATATGACTCTTCCCCTCCAGTAGCCCCACCCATTTACACCCACTTTATTATTGTAACTGGGGAAACACCAGGTTCTACAGCTAGTCTCCTCATAATGCACAACTCCCCCTGCTTTGAAAGTAGTATTAGGCCCACTTGGTTTATCCTTGGTTTGACGATCGATGGATGATGATAGACGATGGACCATGATCAATGAACGATGATGGATGACCATTTATTGATGATGGCCGATGATCGAAGATGGATGATCGAAGATGGACGATGATCGAAGATTGACGATGATCGATGATGGACGATGATCGATGATGGACGATGATCGATGATGGACTGATGATCGATGATGGACGATGATCGATGATGGACGATGATCTACGATGGACGATTGACGGTGATCGACGATGGACGATGACCGACGATGGACGATGAATGACAATGGACGATGATTGACAATGGACGATTATTGACAATGGACGATGATCGATGATTGACGATGATCGATGATTGACGATGGACGATGATTGACGATGGACGATGATTGACGATGGACGAGATTTACGATTTGGACGATGATGGACAATGATTGACGATGGACGATGATCGATGATGGACGATGATCGATGATGGACGATGATGGACTATGGACGACGATGATGGACGATGGATGATGGACGATGATCTACGATGGACGATGATCTACGATGGACGATGATCTACGATGGACGACGATGATCGACGATGGACGACGATGATCGACGATGGACGACGATGATCGACGATGATCGACGATGGACGACGATGATCGACGATGGACGACGATGATCGACGATGGAAGACATGATTGACGATGGAAGACGATGATCGACGATGGAAGACGATGATCGACGATGGACGACGATGGACGATGATCTACGATGGACGACGATGATCTACGATGGACGACGATGATCTACGATGGACGGTGATCTACGATGGACGATGATCTACGATGGACGATGATGGACTATGGACGACGATGATGGACGATGGATGATGGACGATGATCTACGATGGACGATGATCTATGATGATCTACGATGGATGATGATCTACGATGGACGATGATCGACGATGGACGACGATGATCGACGATGGACGACGATTGACGATGGACAATAATCGACGATGGACGATGGTGGACTATGGACGACGATGATGGACGATGGATGATGGACGATGATCTACGATGGACGATGATCTACGATGGACGATGATCTACGATGGACGATGATCTACGACGGATGATGATCTACGACGGATGATGATCGATGATGGATGATGATCGATGATGGACGATGATTGACGATGGACGATGATTGACGATGGACGATGATCGATGATGGACGACGATGATCGACGATGGACGACGATGATGGACGATGATCGACGTTGGACGATGATCGACGGTGGACGATGATCTGCGATGGACGATCTTCGATGGACGATGATCTACGATGGACGATGATCTACGATGGACGATGATCTACGATGGACAATGATCTACGATGGTCTACGATGGACGATGATCTACGATGGACGATGATCTACGATGGACGACGATGATCTACGATGGACGATGATCTACGATGGACGATGATCTACGATGGACGATGATCTACGATGATCGACGATGGACGATGATCTACGATGGACGACGATGATCGACGATGGACGATGATCGACGACGATCGACGACGATGATTGACGACGATGGACGACGATTATGGACGATGATCGATGTTGGACGATGATCTACGATGGATGATCTTCGATGAACAATGATCTACGATGGACGATGATCCACGATGGACGATGATTGGTGATGATTGATGATCTACGATGGACGATGATCTACGATGGACGATGATGGACTATGGACGACGAAGAGGGACAATGATCGACGACGGACGATGATCTGCGACGGACGATGATCTGCGATGATCTACGATGGATGATGATCTACGATGGACGATGATCGACGATGGACGACGATGATCGATGATGATCTACGATGGACGATGATCTACGATAGACGATGATCTACGATGGACGATGATCTACGATGGACGATGATCTACGATGGACGATGATCTATGATGATCTACGATGGATGATGATCTACGATGGACGATGATCGACGATGGACGACGATGATCGACGATGGACGACGATGATCGACGATGGACGACGATTGACGATGGACAATAATCGACGATGGACGATGGTGGACTATGGACGACGATGATGGACGATGGATGATGGACGATGATCTACGATGGACGATGATCTACGATGGATGATGATCAATGATGGATGATGATCGATGATGGACGATGATTGACGATGGACGATGATTGACAATGGACGATGATCTACGATGGACAATGATCTACGATGGACGATGATCTACGATGGACGATGATCTACGATGGACGATGATCTACGATGATCGACGATGGACGATGATCTACGATGGACGACGATGATCGACGATGATCGATGTTGGACGATGATCTACGATGGATGATCTTCGATGAACAATGATCTACGATGGACGATGATCCACGATGGACGATGATTGGTGATGATTGATGATCTACGATGGACGATGATCTACGATGGACGGTGATGGACTATGGACGACGAAGAGGGACGATGATCTGCGACGGACGATGATCTGCGACGGACGATGATCTGCGACGGACGATGATCTGCGACGGACGATGATCTGCGACGGACGATGATCTGCGACGGTCGATGATCTGCGACGGACGATGATCTGCGACGGACGATGGTCTGCGACGGACGATGATCTGCGACGGACGATGATCTACGATGATCTATGATGGATGATGATCTACGATGGACGATGATCGACGATGGACGACGATGATCGATGATGATCTACGATGGACGATGATCTACGATGGACGATGATCTACGATGGACGATGATCTACGATGGACGATGATCTATGATGATCTACGATGGATGATGATCTACGATGGACGATGATCGACGATGGACGACGATGATCGATGATGATCTACGATGGACGATGATCTACGATGGACGATGATCTACGATGGACGATGATCTACGATGGACGATGATCTATGATGATCTACGATGGATGATGATCTACGATGGACGATGATCGACGATGGACGACGATCGACGATGGACGACGATGATCGACGATGGACGACGATTGACAATGGACGATGGTGGACTATGGACGACGATGATGGACGATGGATATGATGGACGATCATCTACGATGGACGATGATCTACGATGGACGATGATCTACGATGGACGATGATCTACGACGGATGATGATCTATGATGGATGATGATCAATGATGGACGATGATCGATGATGGACGATGATGGACGATGGACGATGATTGACAATGGACGATGATGGACGATGATCGATGATGGACGACGATGATCGACGAAGATGATCGACGACGATGGACGACGATGATGGACGATGATCGACGTTGGACGATGATCGACGATGGACGATGATCTGCGATGGACGATGATCTGCGATGGACGATGATCTACGATGGACGATGATCTACGATGGACGATGATCTACGATGGACGATGATCTATGATGATCGACGATGGACGATGATCTACGATGGACGACGATGATCGACGATGGACGATGATCGACGACGACGATCGACTATGGACGATGATCGACGACGATGATCGACGACGATGGACGACGATTATGGACGATGATCGACGTTGGACGATGATCTACGATGGATGATCTTCGATGAACAATGATCTACGATGGACGATGATCCACGATGGACGATGATTGGTGATGATTGATGATCTACGATGGACGATGATCTAAGATGGACGATGATCTACGATGGACGATGATGGACTATGGACGACGAAGAGGGACGATGATCGACGACGGACGATGATCTGCGACGGACGATGATCTGCGACGGACGATGATCTGCGACGGACGATGATCTGCGACGGACGATGATCTGCGACGGTCGATGATCTGCGACGGACGATGATCTGCGACGGACGATGATCTGCGACGGACGATGATCTGCGACGGACGATGATCTGCGACGGACGATGATTTGCGACGGTCGATGATCTGCGACGGTCGATGATCTGCGACGGTCGATGATCTGCGACGGACGATGATCTGCGACGGACCATGATCTGCGACGGACGATGATCTGCGACGGACCATGATCTGCGACGGGCGATGATCTGCGACGGACGATGATCTGCGACGGACGATGATCTGCGACGATGATCGACGATGATCGACGACGAACGATGATCGGTGATGATTGATGATCTACGATGGACGATGATCTACGATGGACGATCTTCGATGGACGATGATCTACGATGGACGATGATCTACGATGGACGATGATCGGTAATGACGATGATCTACGATGGACGATCTACGATGGACGATGACCTTCGTGCTGTGAGGACCTAAAGACACAATGATTCAGGTTCAGAACTCTGTACTTTCTATTCCAATTGTGATGTCGCAGAACGTCGGTGATGTCACGGAACGTCGGTGATGTCACGGAACGTCGGAGATGTCACGGAATGTCGGAGATGTCACGGAATGTCGGGGATGTCACGGAATGTCGGAGATGTCACGGAATGTCGGGGATGTCACGGAATGTCGGGGATGTCCCGGAATGTCGGGGATGTCCCGGAATGTCGGTGATGTCACGGAATGTCGGAGATGTCACGGAATGTCGATGATGTCGTGTCCTGTGATGTCATCAGAACTGTCACTGCTGTTTTATGGATCAAGGAAGTTCATTTAGTAAATAAGCAAAACCACTGCCTCATTTACTAATCATCAGACACGTTTAAAGGGACCCGTCTATTTCCTATGTACTAAAGCAAAACTCAGGACTCCATACTGCCATTCCTGACCGCAGCATACGACAAGTCCCAGGTCACCCGGTGATTCAATAACAGGAACAAAAGAGCTGACAACAGAGAGCAATAGAATTTACAACTAGATTTGTTACAAAATCCTATAATTTCTCCATGCAAATCGCAAAACTACCTGAAAATAGAGCCATATGGAGTTGACCCTATGTGTTTTCTGTATACATACATACATACATCTTATTGTAGCATGTGGATGTCCTAGAGGACGAGCTCCATAGTGGGAGCCAAGGCTAATAGCAGCTCATGTTCTGGAAGACTCAACAATCATGAATTACATATAGGGGGGTTTCTAGGGTCCGAAAAAAAAAAATCAGGGGCCCAAGAGATATATTGCCCCTATGCAAAAAATCAAAACAACAACAAACCATTAAGATAACTCTCTTAGTACAGTAGTAGATGTAACTTGCAGTCCTATATAACACCACGGATCATACAATGATATTGCTCTGAGCACAGAAAATGTAGCATACGTCACCTGTAGTCCTATGTAACACTACAGATAACACAATGATAACTCTCTGATCACAGATAATGCATTAGCTGTCACCTGCAGTCCTATGTAACACCACAGATAACAGTGATAACCCTCACTGTTCAGATAATGTAGCAGATGTCACCTGTAGTCCTATGTAACATCACAGATAACACAATGATAACTCTCTGAATTCAGATAATGCATTAGCTGTCACCTGCAGTCCTATGTAACACCACAGATCATACAATGAGATTTCTCTGAACATACATAATGTAGCAGATGTCACCTGTAGTCCTATGTAACACCACAGATGACACAATGATAACTCTCTGAATTCAAATAATGCATTAGCTGTCACCTGCAGTCCTATGTAACACCACAGATCATACAATGAGATTTCTCTGAACATACATAATGTAGCAGATGTCGCCTGTAGTCCTATGTAACGCCACAGATAACACAATGATAACTCTTTGAATATAGGTAATGTGTTCGCTGTCACCTGCAGTGCTATGTAACACCACAGATAACACAATGATAACTCTCTGATCACAGATAATGCATTAGCTGTCACCTGCAGTCCTATGTAACACCACAGATCATACAATGAGATTTCTCTGAACATGCATAATGTAGCAGATGTCACCTGTGGTCCTATGTAACATCACAGATAACACAATGAGAACTCTCTGAATTCAGATAATGCATTAGCTGTCACCTGCAGTCCTATGTAACACCACAGATCGTACAATGAGATTTCTCTGAACATGCATAATGTAGCAGATGTCACCTGTGGTCCTATGTAACATCACAGATAACACAATGAGAACTCTCTGAATTCAGATAATGCATTAGCTGTCACCTGCAGTCCTATGTAACACCACAGATCGTACAATGAGATTTCTCTGAACATGCATAATGTAGCAGATGTCACCTGTGGTCCTATGTAACATCACAGATAACACAATGATAACTCTCTGATCACAGATAATGCATTAGCTGTCACCTGCAGTCCTATGTAACACCACAGATCATACAATGAGATTCCTCTGAACATGCATAATGTAGCAGATGTCACCTGTGGTCCTATGTAACATCACAGATAACACAATGAGAACTCTCTGAATTCAGATTATGTATTAGCTGTCACCTGCAGTCCTATGTATCACCACAGATCATACAATGATAAAGCTTGGAGCACAGATAATGTAGCAGATGTCATCTGTAGTCCTATGTAACACCACAGATAACACAATGATAACTCTTTGAATATAGGTAATGTCTTAGCTGTCGCCTGCAGTCCTATGTAACACCATTGATAACAGTGATATCTCTCTGAGTACAGATAATGTAGCAGTTGTCATCTGCAGTCCTATGTAACACTACAGATAATGCAGTGACAACTCTAAGCACAGATGGTGTAATAGATGTTACCTGCAGTCCTATGTAACACTGGTGCAAATCTATTGAAGTGGGAGGTAAGTTAGAGTTTTAATGTTCACCATATTTGGTCTGTTTGTTTTTTATATAGTAAATAAAATGTATATTTCATACATAATAAATGTATATATATGTAATCAGATTTTATATGCACTGCCCTAAATATCTGGGGCTTTGCATTTGTAATTCAGGGCACTGACCCCATCTCAAAGTGCCTAGCGACACCCCTGACTATATAGTCACCCTCCTTGGGGGCTGTAATACCGCATGTGTCCTTTAGGGGCACAATAACAGCTGATTGTGGAAGGTATTTGGTGCCATAACACCCCTAACAGTAGAGAGGTCCCTACCTGAACTCGTCTTCTTCCGGCTGTCTGGTCCAAGTGGCACAAGATGAGTTCTGTGCAGAGCTTCGTGCATTCTATACCAATTGTGATGTCATTTATGATGTCATCATAACTGCCTGATCCTCTTAAAGAGACAATTTGTATATTTACTAGTAAGACTTGAACTCTGCCGCCACCTATTGGAAGTGGTAATCCTAAAAGTCAAAATTGACCCTTTAACGAATCAGATGACTTCGGACCAAAGCCTTAGCCTCTCACCTAGCCAAATCAGATCTCATACTTTGCACTAACGAGGGGCAACACCGTGTCTTCAAAGTAAGGTTCTGATTTGGCTTTTTAATCCTTAATCATATGGCAAGGATTGTTAAAGGGTTGATTTCGATTTTTAGGGTTGCTTCTTCCAATAGGTGGCACTAGAGCTCAAGTCCTCTACTCTGAAGAGGCAATTAACATATTTAATTTCCCAGAGGAGCATTGCGGCTCTTAAGTCTCCTCACACTGTCAATCTCCATAATGATTCTAATAAAAGATTTACCTGTTGTAGAAGAGTACTAGATCCAAGATGGCGAACGTGTCCTATAAAATAGGTTCATAAGGGGATTGCCACCATTGATTATTATGTGATATTCTATTAAAAGGGTTGTGCGGTGAACTGATCCAAAAGAGGTCTGACCACTGGGACTAAGCGGCAGAACACAATTTTTTAAGCTAGCTAGTTCTGGTCCAGGTGTGGCTACTATGTGATCCCTCACATCCCTTTATATGGTCACATGATTCCAGCATCCTTTGCTGATGATTGAACCTATTCCTGGCCTGGCTTCCATTTTTTGTAACTGCATTATATCTCCAAATCTGACAAGTGGGTGTGGCCATCCCTCCCGTCATTAGGGCGTGGCTTCACCCTGATACCGCCCATTCAGTGCCGTCAGAGTCAGGTTATAGGTTTACATTTAATCTAAAAAAATGCAGAATTCTATAAAAATAGGTTTTTGGATTCCATGGAGAACTTAAAGTTTAATGTAAGCAGACACGTCAGGAGAACGCCTGGGTCTCACATATGTGTAACATGCCATAATCCATTTAGTGTTAGGCATACAAACAATAACTAGAGGAATATGAACATGCATTACTGCTAAGGAAAAACATGAAAAATTGAGATACTTCTTTTTATCAGACCATGTCCCTGTACGGTCAGACATATCCATTACACAGTACATAGCAAGGACACATCTATAAGATTATCTCAGCACAGGAGATGTGGTATGATCAGGTCATGTCCCTGTATGGTCAGACACATGCATTACACAGTACATAGCAGGGACACATATATAAGATTATCTCAGCACAGGACATGTGGTATGATCAGACCATGTCCCTGTATGGTCAGACACATCCATTACACAGTACATAGCTGGAACACATTATATAAGATTATCTCAGCACAGGAGATGGAGTATGATCAGACCATGCCCCTGTATGGTCAGACACATCATTACACAGTACATAGCAGGGACACATATATAAGATTATGGCCAGGGTCACATTTGCGGTTGGACCCTGGCCTGCCGGATTCCGGTTTCAACTTAGCAATTTTTCCATCACCGCATAGCGTTTCCGCTATGCGGTGCTGGAAACCGCAGTCCCTAGTTACCCGGTGTTTACCTGCACGACCTGTCACACAGGCAGCGGCTCGCAGGGCGTTTTACAGCGCCGCACAGGAAATCGTGTCTGCAACGGTTTCCTGTGCGGCGCTGTAAAACGCCCTCCGAGCCGCTGCCTGTGTGACAGGTCGTGCAGGTAAACACCGGGTAACTAGGGACTGCGGTTTCCAGCACCGCATAGCGGAAACGCTATGCGGTGATGGAAAAATTGCTAAGTTGAAACCGGAATCCGGCAGGCCAGGGTCCAACCGCAAATGTGACCCTGGCCTATCTCAGCACAGGAGATGTGGTATGATCAGGCCATGTCTCTGTACAGTCAGACACATCCATTACACAGTACATAGCAGGGACACACATATAAGATTATCTCAGCACAGGAGATGTGGTCTGATCAGACCATGTCCCTGTACGGTCAGACACATCCATTACACAGTACATAGCAGGGACACATATATAAGATTATCTCAGCACAGGAGATGTGGTCTGATCAGACCATGTCCCTGTACGGTCAGACACATCCATTACACAGTACATAGCAGGGACACATATATAAGATTATCTCAGCACAGGAGATGTGGTATGATCAGACCATGTCCCTGTACGGTCAGACACATCCATTACACAGTACATAGCAGGGACACATATATAAGACTATCTCAGCACAGGGACACTTTTTTAAACATCCAATTGTGGAAATTACTATTATTATTCCAAGATCTATTAATTAAAATGTTTCCCATGAACAAAGTTAATTAACGAACAGTCACGGCGTCCTTTCTAGGTCTTTGGGTAGACGGTGCATTATCCAGTTGTGTCACCATGGACCATGTTGACCCTATCGAGGTGGTGTTGGCCTATATCAGGTCATGGTTACTTTTGAACACGAGCCTCAAAAGATGAATTGGCCAAGACATTGCTATGAAATATATCTTTAAACAAAAAAAATGGTTAAACTAAATCTGGCCTATACTAATTTAATAGGGGGTGTTCAGGATTCCACAGTGCGCCACCATGGGATGTGTCTTACAATGATAGACCTGAACTGCAATACCAGCAACAACCTGTGGACAAGAGTGGCGCTGTTCTCTGGAAGAACACAGATTAAATGGATTATACACAATTAGGAACACAACCTAATTATTTTTTTTTTTTTTTTAGACACCTGGTTTTGTCGTACAGAATGACGATGACAATGTCCATCATCACCTGCAACGTATGGAGAACTCCCTCACTATGTTCGCCGAGGAATCTGACCAGAGCAGACTTCTAAATCACATGAGCCGCCTGGTCCTGGAGTTCAACCGGCTGGCAAGTAAAGTGCACAAGAACGAGCAGCGCACATCGGTGTTACAGGTACAGGAGAGTGGGAGTCGTAGTCCGTTTCCATCTGCAGGACACAGTGATGTATGAATATGAACAGGGTGATCATTGAAATAATTCAGCTTTCAGGGAAAATGACAGTGGGCAGCGATTAGAGAAAACACAGCTTAAAGTGTTTTACCAGCACTATAGGTGCCGGAACGTCCTCCCCCTACCAACATTCATTGTTTTTGACATTTTCCAATAGTCTACCTGCCGTGAACCAAATGCCTGGATTACTCTCATGTCTTCCTGTGTTCATGCTCTCCTGTCTGTCAAATACTTAGCGTGGCCACAGATTACAAGTGGAAATGGTGGCCCCCAAATAATTTTTAGGTGAGTTTTAAGAATAGGCACATGAGGAATAACACCATATCTACCGATTATAACCAATATCTTATGTTTTAATTAGTTTTCCCGATCAGCAGGCTCTCTCCAATTTTCAGTTGTCTCTGAGCTAGTGGGTAGAATCTGTCTGCTGTGATGTCTCTCATGCACAGCACACACAGATATGAAGGAGTCCTGATTTTTATTGTTATAGCATATGAGATAGAAGGAGTAACAATAGCAGATAATATATAATACAGAAGTATTGAGCTGTGTGGCTGCGACTCCAGCTCTGGAGTGAGCTCCATCTGCTCCTGGGTCCTCCTCCACCTCCATAGAGTAGAATAGGAAGTGTAACCTGACCCCTCACTGAGCTGGCAAGACAGATAATTTTTTTTCCAGAATGTATGGTAAGTTTAGGATTCAAGGGAGAGAAGTGGCTCCTAAGTGGAGAAAGAAGATCATATATATTACAATGTGTCTTCTATTCACCTGTTCTAATGATTTTAGGTAGAGTTTCTTGAAATGACTGAAGATTTAGTGATGGATGGGTAAACCTGAGTTTAGTCTGGCTTTATCTGTAACTTTATGTATGTACAGACTTTGTGCGAGCAACTAAGGAAGGAGAATGAGGACCTGCGCTCCAAACTGGAGGTCGACTGGAACCAGAGACATCAGACAGAACAAGACCTGAGGTGAGCGACGTTGCACATAGGGCAGCGGGGGGCATATATATCTCTCAATCAACCAATAAGGTAGCAGCACATCCAACATAATAATTATAAGAATTTAGCACTAAAAAAGTTTTGAAAGTGCAATAAACTGTGTTATGTCTCCCTCTAGTGGTCATTCTAGGGCAGTGATGGCGAACTCCAGGCCTCGAGTGCCACACACAGTCCAGGTTTTCAGGATTTCCTTAGAGTTTGACAGTTGGTCATTTGATTGCCAACTGTCAAATGCAATGGAAATCCTGAAAACCTGGACTGTGTGCGGCACTCGAGGCCTGGAGTTCGCCATCACTGTTCTAGGGTTTTACACAAGGTAGCAATTTCTAATAGATTATCATTTTTTTTATTAAAGGATGGTCGAAGATTAATACAGATTAATATATATTTATGTTTATCTTTGACCATCCTTTAATAAAAAACGATAATGTGATAGAAATTGCTACTTTGCGGAAAACTTTATAATGACCACTAGAGGGAGACATAACACAGCTTATTGCACTTTCAAACTTTTCTAGTGTGAAGTTATTATTATTATTATGATGTGTGATTGTTGCTTCTTTATTGGTTGATTGTGGGTAAATCTGAGTAGCTAAAAGGGAGCTGATTTGTCTTTTTCATTTTCTATGGCTGAAGGCATGAAAATCTAGAGTTGAAGAAATTGTTTTTGCACAGAGGAAAAGTATCCGCGACCACAAATGTCAGTACTGCAGCAACGGGGGAGAGCGCACATGTCGAGAATGCGACACATGAGCAGGTGAGTAAACGTCTGACCACACATTGTCATTCTGAATCTGTATCGGAGACCTCTTTATATGGGATCGGTCATTACATATAGCATTAGGGCCCCCCCTGTGTAGGCATCTGGATAGCATCAGGGCCCCTCCTGTGTAGGCATCTCGATAGCATTAGGGCCCCTCCTGTGTAGGCATCTCAATCGCATTAGGGCCCCTCCTGTGTAGGCATCTGATAGCATTAAGGTCCCTCCTGTGTAGTAATCTCAATAGCATTAGGGCCCCTCCTGTGTAGGCATCTTAATAGCATTAGGGCCCCTCCTGTGTAGGCATCTCGATAGCATTAGTGCCCCTCCTATGTAGTCATCTCGATTGCATTACCTATAGCAAACCTATCTGCCTTTCTGATCAGCTCTAAGGTAAGCACATGTGTTTACCAACCCTAGTGTGCCGTCTTTTCCCCTATAGCTTTACAACCCATAAATGGCATTTTAAAAGGGTATTTGTCACCAGCTTTTGGTTATGTAATCTGAGTGCAGCATGAATAGGGGCTGAGAGCCTAATTCCTGCACTGTTTCACTTACTGAGCTGCTTGCTGTAGTTTTGATAAAATTACTGTTTTCTCCACTGCAGATCTAGCAGAGCCTTGTATAACCCTCCCACACCACAGTTTTTTTTAAGACTAATTTCCTGTTGTTTCAGGAACCAAAACACGTACATTAGACACAATGATTATCTTTTGTATTGAAGCATCTAATGAGCGTGTGCAAATGGCATTGTAAAAGTAGGGGAGCGGGATCTTGTGTTATTATTTAATAAAATCACAGTTTTCTCTACTGCATATCTAGCCGTTCTTATTATGTTGATCTCTGTATAAACCCCCACCCCCACCAGTTTTTTTTTAGACTTCAACTTCCTGTTGTTTCAGGAAACAACACATGTACATAGCCACAATGAACAGACTCTGACTCTATCTTTTAAAGCATCTAATGAGCGGGTGCAAATATCATTGTGAAGGGAGGGGAGCGGGATCTTGGGTAACTAATGCATTGATGCTATATGGACGGCTCTAGACAATGGCTACTCTGCTTCACGGACAATTTCTTAGTAGAATTTTCTTGTATTATTCCAGTCGACCAAACTGCTGGAAAAAACTTCCAATAAAGACCAAATTGCGGCCTTGTTAAAGAAAGTGAAAATTCTGGAACATCAGAGAACAGAGGTGAGTAAAGCCGCAAGCTACATTTACCTGATGGAGAACTGCTTACATAGCAATTCCCTACTATGTGCATGTGTTTGGAGCCAGGGCAATAATAAAGTACAGTACTCTGCCTGACATAAGTTATGTCGCTTATGCATGTTATGTAAATAAAAGCTTATAACCCGACGTTAAATTCATCCACTGGTTATATAAATTACTCTTTTGGAAGCTGAAACCCTCCCAAATGTGGTTTAGGTTAATAAAATAAATCTGCATCAATAATGAAATATTGATCATTTAATGAACACAGAATGGTCAGATTTTGGCAAAGACAAAAGTTTTGTCGCCCACAGAAAGTAATGTGATATTAAAACAAAAAATTAACTTAAATACAAATATTGGTGAATGAAGTTGAGGTGCTATTAGTCATATTTAATATGAGAAATATTTTTAACTCTCTATAGTTTACGACTTCCTGGACACCCGGCGCACAGCGCATGCGTGGCTCCATAGACGAGAACGGAGGCGCGCGTTCATGAGGGGAGGCAGCAGCAGGCGAGCACCATGACTGACAAGAGGAGGCGGGTCGGAGGAGCGCGAAACCCGCCTCCCGGTCTTAGGTCTTCTTAAGTGTAAGCCTTTATATAACTTCATATTTGACTGAATATAGGGCATCAAAAGCTTATAGCCACCTTCCCTGAATGCAGCCTTAGTGCTGCAGAAGGTGGCTATTATAGCTTTTGATGTCCACAGGGGGTGACAGGTTCGCTTTAATGAGCAGTGTGTATTTTGAGTAATGTGTATAGTGGTCAGAGGTTGTATATGACTTTCCCAGCTCTTTAGATAGTATAGTTGGTGTTATAGTGACACCTAGCGGCCAGTCGTGGTAGTGCACTACTAAAGAATAGTGACACACCCCTAAGGGTGGGCGTTAGGAGCTGTATATAGAGTGCAGTGAGTCATCTTGTTTTAGTCCCTGAGGATAGAGTGAAGAGAAGCTGCATCTGTGTGGAGATGTGGTGAGTGAGGACACCCAAACAGTGAATTTGGCCAGACCCTCTGGGTCAACCCTGGGCCTCTGTACAAGTGGATAAAAAGTGAAAGGTCACAGAAACCTGTGTCCCAACATCTTTCAGGTTTGATCTCTTTCTGAGAGACTTACCCCGTGGTAGCAACTGTTTCCCCCTGGCTGCATTCAAGGATCCCTTGTAAGGGAGGTTTCACACTGGCGTATGCAAACGCTGCGCACCGAACGCAGCCAAACACTTGCGCACTGCGTTCCTATGTTTAACATGGGAACACATGTGCCTGCATTTGGCTGCGTTCGGTTTGCGTTTGCATTCGGATGTGCATAATTTGTGCGCCCTCCGAGCGCACTCCGAACGCAGCCTGTTGCATTTTTTGTGCGGTCGTTTGTTTTATCTGCAAGCGTCCGCAAGCGCACAAACCACGCACAGAAGTCAACGGATCCGCAGTGTCCTCCGCATGACAGCGCAGGAGAACGCTGCGGATCACATTGAAATCACTCCTGGTGGCCGCCGCTGATCAGTGGCGGCCACCGGAGATCAGCTATAGCCGCCACTGATCTCCCCCCGGTGTCAGTGCAGACGATTTGAAGAAACAGCTGATCTGGCAGCAGTTTAAATCTCCTGCACCGACACCGAATAGGGGATGTCGGCGCGGGAGATTTGAAACAGCGATCAGCTTATCTCCTGCACCGACATCACCTCTTCGGTGTCGGCGCGGGCGACTTAAAGAAATAGCTAATCTGACAGCTGTTTAAATCTCCCGTGCCGACACCTGCGGGAGATCAGCTGTTGCCGGGAGGAGGAGATCTCCACCGCTTATTTCTGCCTCGCGGCCGCCGCCGAGTCAGCTGATTGGCTGGCCGTGCTGCATACTAATGCATACTAACCGCTGCGTTCACATCAGTATGGCTGCGTTTGCGTCTGCATGCCATACGCATGCAGATACAAACGCCAGTGTGAAACCAGCCTAAGGCTAGGGTCACACTTGCCCAATTCTAAGTCCCCTGCGTTGTTTGCAGAGAACTTAGAATTTTTTTCTCCTCCACAGCCTTCACGCAGACTGGAGAGCAGTGAATGCGCCCCCTAGCAACCCGCTGTGTAAAATGGATACCAGCCACACAGTGGGCTGCGGGGAGTACGATTTTCAACACGCACAGGGAAACGCATTATGCTGCGTTTCCCTGTGCGTGGTGCTAGGGGGCGCATTCACTGCTCTGCAGTCTGCGTGAATGCTGTGGAGGGAGAAAAAAATTCTAAGTTCTCTGCAAACAACGCAGGGGACTTAGAATTGGGCAAGTGTGACCCTAGCCTAACTGAATGCTCCTGAGAGTGGCCAAATGGGATATAAGTGAGTGTTATCTAATGACTGACCCACTAGGTTTGCTGATTCCTATCGGTGGTATAGGTTGACAGCCGCGGCGGGACTATTTGACTTTATTGACTATGAAAGTGATGTTAACTGTACAGTGTGTGGCCCCTGGAACGTTACAAACAAGAGCCCGCAATGCAGGTGTATGGCCACAGCTCGTGAGATAAACAGGAAAGAAAAGTTGAAGTTAGACTGCTTTCACATCAGCGGTTTTTCGCCGATTGCGGCAGATGCTGTGAAAAAAACGCATCTGCTGCGATTACCGCATAACCGCTGCACTTGCGGCACAGTTGCGGCAAGCCCCATGCAATGTCTATGGGGCTTGCGGCAAGTGTGCGGCCGGTGCGGTTTCGGCACTTGCGGCCGCGATAAAAAACGCGGTCAGCTGCATTTTTTTTGCGGCCGCACCTGCCGCAAGTGCCGATACCGCACTTGCCGCACCTGCCGCAAGCCCGCATAGACATTCTATGGGGCTTGCCGCAACTGTGCCGCAAGTGCAGTGGTTATGCGGTAATCGCAGCAGATGCGTTTTTTCACCGCATCTGCCGCGAACGGCAAAAACCGCTAATGTAAAAGTACCCCTAAAGAGACTAACTGTGTCTGTGTATTTCCTTGGCAAATAAATCTGGAGAGAGAAAAAGCACAAATGGGGTCATATCTTTTATACAGAATTGCTGTGTTAGTGCAGGAGAGGCTCACATTTATTGGTTGTGAGACTCACAACCACTATACACGTGTATGATAGCTTCTGTGGTTCCACGTGGAAAGATGTTGGTACAGGGTAATGAAATTGGGTTTATGACGAGCTGCTACATTATCCGCAAATACACTTTCAGATCAGTCCATGCAGATCACAGATGACTTATTAGGTCAACATGTTTCAGAGTCACCGTGGGCTCCTTCCTCAGGACAAATCCTATGATATGATTATACTCAATTTCAATCATGATATTGTAACACCTCCGGCAACAGCGGGGATTTGAATCTGTTTTTATACAGTGATGCCACCGACAGGAAAAAGGAGTTTTCAGAACGAAGGTAAAGTGATAACCAGATTCATTGTAACAAAACTCACCCCTGTTTATATGGGGAAGAAAAATGAATAAAATAAACAGTTCAACTTTTAACCCAACAACTTGTACAAACAATGAAAAAAGTCTTGTTTTTCCTACCAGAAGAACAGCCACATATCTCTGGTCCCAGTAAGGGGATGTCTTCTTTTGATCCAATAATGCCACACCCCTCCCTTAAATGTGTCCGGACTTAAACTGGGTTAGTTCCTAAAGGAAGGCTCAAGTGGTTAGCACTGCAGCCTTTGCAGGCCTGGGGTCCTGGGTTCAATTCCCACCAAGGACAACATCTGCAAGGAGTTAGTATGTTCTCCCCGTGTTTGCGTGGGTTTCCTCTGGGCACTCCGGTTTCCTCCCACATTGCAAATGTCGGGCCCCACGGGACGGGGGTACTCGGTACCGGACCGGACGGTGCCGGGGAAGTCACAGGTGGCTTGGTCCGGACCGTGTCCCTGGCTCGGCAAATAAAGGGGAATATTTACAGGGGAAATGTCACTCGTGACGCCACCCACTTGATGCGGCCAGTGATGGGGGCCGCCGCTGCTGCAGAACCTCCGGGGGTGATGTGATGGCAGCGGAGATGGTGTAGTTCCAGTGGCAAGAACTGTATCCCCCGGGGCAGTAAGGGTTAAGTCTATGGTGAGGTTATAGCACACTTACTTGCAGACGCTGCAGGGATCTCTCCTCCGGGCTGGTGCTGACAGGCTTGTAGCTCGGCAGGTGGGAATCTGCTGCAACCTGTATGGGAGGAATGGTCTGGAGATGGAGACTGACAAGAGAGGCCAATTCAGGGTTTTCCGTGTCTTTTACTCTTTGTTTCCTTCAAGCAAGTTACAGGTCATTTGCAGTTCTTACAAGTTACAGTACACGGGCAAATTCTCCCTCTCCGGGTTCCCTTTGCTCTGCAGCCAGGCCTCTCTCTGTGACCCCTCACACAGTCTTTAGTGTCCTTTCCGGGCTGTCTACGGTCTCCGTCTGTACGGGTGGTGTGTGGTGCGCTGGACAGTATGGCGGTGACTCGGGCTTCTGTGAGTCCTAGTGCGTCACTTAGCTGCCTGTCCTTTAGGGTAGGGATCTCAATCTGAAACTCAGATCCCTCGTCGTGTTGTCTGAGGATGCCGGGTAAACTACGGTCCCCTCTAGAGCCGACACTCTACTTCAGCCCAGCCTCCAGCAGTCCTCAAGCCTGAGGCTCTACCAGGCTCCTTTCTCTCTGTTCCTCTCTGTATCATAGGAGGGACTTCTCTGCCTGCAGTCAGTGGCTTCAGCTGCGTTCCTAGGGCCCAGGTTACACCGTCCCTTCTCTGTTCTGTCACACTCCTGGTGGCTTCAGCGTCGGATGGGCTTTCTCTCCCCTCTGGCTCGCACTGGCTCAGTATGGATTCTGCGCTCCTAGCCTTGCACTCACAGGACGTCTGATTGTCTTTCTGTCTTTACATCTCAGCTCACATTGGCCTACTCTTGGTCTTTGCTTCTCGGCACCTTGAGCCTACTAACTTCCTTCACTCCTCCCAATCACTATATACTGTCAAGTCACCTGACTACGGTGTGCCCAACCCACTCCTCTGATCCACCACCCCTCAATCTCATAGAGTATCTAATCTCAGGGCTGGATGTTACCTCCTCTTACACGTGGGTTGTGTGGGCTGTGAGGGTGTTGGTGTGCAACAAGTGTCCTACCTGCCTGGCTGCAGTTCCCTTTGTGGCCTCCTGGACGCAGGTGCGCCACACAAAGACATACTGATAGGATATTTAGATTGTGAGCCTCAAGAGGGACAGCATTACTGATGTATGTAAAGTGCTATGGAATTAATAGTGCTATATATATATTATATATCTGTTCTCCCAGTTTACAATCTAGACACTATCCCCAATCAATAAACCTTCTCGGACCCCAATATGACCATTTTCAGTTGTACAGATAAGTGAACTACAACCCAAATTCACCTAACAAGGAATAACATATCATACAGATAACTATTCAATTGTTTTCTTTTTCTTTCTTTTACTAAAAAAAACAAAAAATAAATAAATAAAAAAATATATATATCCAATCCAGACAGGTGAGTGCCTTGGAATTTTCACCACGGGTTATGGCCTTTCCGAACTTCACACTGCACCATCAACAGTCCTCATCAATATGAACACAGTACATGCCTCACTGACATTGACCCATATAAACTAATCATTCAGGTTGGTTTATACACCTAATATATGCATTCCATATGGTTTTAATTAATAGAGCTATCAGGGGATCCCCAATCAGCTCAGCAGCTCAAACACTTAACAAACTATACATCAAAAGGAGAAAATCTGGAGCAAAAATTGCTTTTCAGACGTTTTGCATTTAAAAACTTACCGTATATACTTGTGTATAAGCCGACCCGTGTATAAGCCGACCCCCCTACTTTTGCCCCAAAAATCTGGAAAAACCTATTGACTCGTGTATAAGCCGAGGGTGGACCCCAGCACAGGTATAAAGCCCCCAGCAGTGTGGTATACAGGCCCCCCAGTGGTAGTATACAGCAGCCCCAGTGGTAGTATACAGATTCCCCAGCAGCCCCAGTGGTAGTATACAGATTCCCCAGCAGCCCCAGTGGTAGTATACAGATTCCCCAGCAGCCCCAGTGATAGTATACAGGAGCCCCAGCAGCCCCAGTGGTAGTATACAGATTCCCCAGCAGCCCCAGTGGTAGTATACAGGAGCCCCAGCAGCCCCAGTGGTAGTATACAGCAGCCCCAGTGGTAGTATACAGGAGCCCCAGCAGCCCCAGTGGTAGTATACAGGAGCCCCAGCAGCCCCAGTGGTAGTATACAGGAGCCCCAGCAGCCCCAGTGGTAGTATACAGGAGCCCCAGCAGCCCCAGTGGTAGTATACAGGAGCCCCAGCAGCCCCAGTGGTAGTATACAGCAGCCCCAGTGGTAGTATACAGGAGCCCCAGCAGCCCCAGTGTAGTATACAGCAGCCCCAGTGGTATACAGCAGGCCCCCAGGGGTACATATAGCAGCCCCCAGGGGGTACCCAGCAGCCCCCTGGGGGTACCCAGCAGCCCCCAGGGGGTACCAGCAGCCCCCAGGGGGTACCAACAGCCCCCAGGGGTACCAACAGCCCCCAGGGGTACCCAGCAGCCCCCAGGGGGTACCAACAGCCCCCAGGGGGTACCAACAGCCCCCAGGGGGTACCCAGCAGCCCCCTGGGGGTACCAACAGCCCCCTGGGGTACCAACAGCCCCCAGGGGGTACCAACAGCCCCTAGGGGGTACCCAGCAGCCCCCTGGGGTACCAACAGCCCCCAGGGGGCACCAACAGCCCCCTGGGGGTACCAACAGCCCCCGGGGGTACCAACAGCCCCCAGGGGGTACCCAGCAGCCCCCTGGGGGTACCAACAGCCCCCTGGGGGCACCAACAGCCCCCAAGGGGTACCAACAGCCCCCTGGGGGTACCAACAGCCCCCAGGGGTACCCAGAAGCCCCCAGGGGGTACCCAGCAGCCCCCTGGGGGTACCAACAGCCCCAAAAGCTGGCACTGTCCCCCCTTGTAAGGCCTCCCCCCCGCTGCTTATACATTACCATCCCGGTGTTCTGATCGGCGCCGCTCCTCTGTGCTGCGTCTTCATCCTTCCGTCCGCGCTGGCTGCATCCAGGATCTCCGGCGGTCGCGCGATGACGTCATGTCGCTGCGACAGCCGGAGAACCCGGATGCAGCCAGCGCAGACGGGAGGATGAAGACGCAGCACCGAGGAGCGGCGCCGATCAGAACACCGGGATGGTAATGTATAAGCAGCGTGGGGGGCCCTTACAAGGGGGGACAGTGCCAGCTTTTGGGGGGCCATATGCACTGCTTCCCCCTGCCGCTGATTGACAGGGGGAAGCAGTGCATATATAATGAGCGGCCCCACGTGACGGGGCCGCTCATACAGCAGCCCCCCCCGCCTCCTCCAGCCTCCACAGCCCCCGGGACACACAGCCCCCCCCGTATATGACCCGTGTATAAGCCGAGGGGGGGACTTTTCAGCCCAAATTTTGGGCTGAAAAACTCGGCTTATACACGAGTATATACGGTAAGTTATATTATGGAGACAAGATTAAACACTTTGTGCAGGAAAAATGAGTGCATAAATTACATAGCACACATTACATTACATAGTAGATGGGTTTACATGACACAAGTCCATCATTGTGTACAGTGACAGGATGATTCATAGTCTAATTAAATACATTGTCCAAAGGACTAAATCAAGACTGCCATAGCAATCTATTATATGCAGAATGGCAGCTGAAGTTATTGCAACATCCCATAAAGTGCACACATCAGTATAAAGAAATTCATCATCACAAATCCATCATACCAGTAAGGTGCTAGTGCAGGAAAAAGAGAGAGAAACCCTCTAAATCGGACTCCTTACGTACGTTTCGCGATCTTATAAAGGTACATGCTTCATCATGAGGAATCCCTAAGCTAACTCTAAGTAACTCGTTGGACCAGTCAGGGAAAAAATAAAAATTTAGAAGAAGATTCTGAGGTACCTTATCCTTGTTTTTAAGCACAGTGTGCTTTACCGTCCGCGGGCGTCGTGTCACACTTTACAAGATGGCCGGCTCCTTCCAATGTTATCCCACTTCTGTGCTCTTCCCCGCTCTCCTCCGAACTGGGATTGAGGAATTATTGTCACAGACGTCACCAACCACAGGACACAAAACTGATGAATTTATGAGAGAGGAACAGGGAATAAAACTAGTATGTCTACTCCGATTTTTTATTTCTTTTTCTCCATAGACAAAGCAGAAGCTCCCAGTCCAAGCACGACTCCTCTCTGCTCGTCTCCGTGATAACCAACCACCACAACCAAACTTTATATGTTCTCAGATTGAGTGACAGGACAGTGATGCAATAAAAGTATTTTCTAAATCCAGCAGCAAAGTTGTATTATTACTGCATAGTTGGTCTATTATTCACATCGCACCATTCCTAAAATTATTTAAGTATTGTTTTGTTAACATTTTATAAAATTCAGAACAATAGTGAGTGTTACTGACATCTAGTGGTCAAATGTCATCACTACAGGCATATCTCTATACACCCTCTTACAATATGATTATATGGTTGTACCCAATTTTGTTACATTGTACCAACACCAGTGTATTTCCCTCCAACATGCAGATATTAAGTGCAGTGATTATTGAAGACTGACATGTTTGCAGGAGACATAATGATGACAAATATCTTCATTCAGGTCACCAATTCATCTGGAATGCTGATGGGCAGTACACTGCAGCAATGCAAAGACAAGTTCAATATGAATTATACATATAATAACACAGTTTTGCACTAACCAAAAATCTTTACAGTAAACGTATGGAACGGTATGAAATAGTGATTGCACATTTTCAAGAAGCAATATCCATCAAAGTATTGTGTTTCTTGAGTGTGAACACAAGCAGATCTATAAGAACGTGTGTGAATCATATCATTGTCATATGCTATTTATATATAAGTTGCTATCACTTAAGTGTAAAATAGATGGCCTTGCATGATGCTGACGCTCTGCAATAATAAAGGTTTGCTCTCCCCACCAAAAATATAATAATAATAAAAAAATAATACTAATAAAAAACAATTTGAAAAAAATTCCCTAAAAATATAAAGCTCTCTTAAAGAGGACCTGTCAACACACATGGTGATCTAATTACAGCACTGAATGCAGCATGTCTGCTGCATCCAGGCAAGGGGTCCCCCAGCCCTTGAGCCCCCCTTTACCCCGAGATAATACACTTTGAAAACTTACATAGTGGAGCCAAATAGGAGGTGGCTTGTGGCTGGAGCCAAAGGGCAGTTTCACACCCCCTGCATGTTTAATCTGCCCACCGCCGCCTCCCTGATGCCAATCATTGTCTCCCTCGACTGCAGCATAACACAGAGCTTATTGCACTGATGGCTGCTTTGCCCTGCCCCCTGCGGTGACGTCACCACCTTTCCCCGCCCTGCTCCATGGTTAACCATGGCGCAGGGCGGGGAAAGGCAGTGATGTCACAGCAGGAGGCCGGCCGCCCCACCTCATGCAGTGACATCACCGCTTATAAAAAAAAACTTAAACTTTATTGTACTTTCCCTTTGAAAATATTAGGACTTACTGATTGTGTCTATAATATTTTTGGGACCAATAACGGTTGTGAACAGTGGGGTAACTTGAATCTCATGGGCCCCAATGTGAAAGCTCCAACAGAGCCCCCAATTATTGCAAATCTTTAATAGCAATAGTCTTTTTCTATTGGACAAAGGAATTTTTTGGGACCCCTAGGCTCCAGGGCCCGAGTGTGATTGCAACCCTTTCACCTGTTGTAGTTATGCCGCTGGTTGTGAATGATTAATAATTAAGGCTGGCATTACAAGGGCAACAACTAAAGTAGGTAACGCTGTGGGAAAGAGTTAAAAATAATAGTCAAAACTTCAGGCACTTAGTTCTTTGCCTTATCAATATAGATAGCCAAGTCTCTACAACTCAGCTGTATACAGCAAGGAGGGACAATATTATATGGCCTTCTAAAAAACACTTTGGTTGTAAGCAAAGGAGGCTTGTGGAAACAATCTGCAGTGATGATATTTGCAATGTGTTCACAATATGAACCAGTAGATGTCAGCAAGAGTTTACTGATGCAATTTTAGCTCAGATCATCCAGCTAATTCCAGCAGCTTTGATTAATGGTGGGTTTACACACACCAATTTATCTGTTCAATCTCTGAACCAATCTCTGGTTGCAGTGAAATCATGGATACATTGCTCCATTTTGTGGCTGTGTACAACATGGAGCAATGTATCCATGATTTCACTGCAACCAGAGATTGGTTCAGAGATTGAACAGATAAATTGGTGTGTGTAAACCCACCATCAGACTTGCTCCAGTGTAAGAACGTGCACATGAATGCCTATCTTCATTGATAAGCAGTCAATTGTCCATTAAAGTTTATGTGTTTCAAATTACTAGTCGGTCATCAAAACTGCAATCAGTGTTCTGTAATGTGTTAGCAAAAGTATAGATCATCCCAAAAAAATATGGTGTAGACTGGATTGCTTGTGATCCAAATGTATTTGGTTCTTTTTTGCCCATAAAATAGTATGATCAAAATATCAGTCTCCATTTTTTTTTCTAGAGCACATGTCAGAACGATATATTATCAACAAATGCAGCTACAGGTTTCATAGAAGTTATTCAGTCTGTAGTTTTATATGTTGGAAAGGGGTGCAGTGCTTAAATCCTGTAAAGCTAGCTTAGTATAAGCCTGGAAATACACTGTCCGAGTGATATGCGAGTTCAGGGCTGTAACTAGGGGGGGCTGGTGGGGCATCTGCCCAGTGCCCAGCAGGCAGGGGGGGGCACCCTCAGCCTCCTCCTGCAGCACCTGAGGTGTCTCCCTGCCGGCCGCATGGTGCGCTCCCCCGCATTGTGAGCCAGCTTTATTCTCTACCTGCAGAGACGCACACTTACAGCCTGTGCTTACAGGACCTGTGATGATATCAATGGAAGTGAGGAGTTGGGGGTCATATGATCAGCTCCTCCGTGTATGCAGGTGACTCACCGTAACCGGATCTTCACGTCGCAGGCGTTTGCTTCTCCCTGTCACGGTTCCGCGCCTGCGGCTGTGGGGCTCGGCAGTCCAGATCAATAAGGGTTGGCTGAACAGATAAGGGTTAATATTCTTGTCGTGACGCCACCTGCGGGTATTCCTGTGATTTTACCGGTGCTGCTTGGGCCTCTGGGGGATGGACGGCAGCTGGGACGCTCCCACAGGATGAGCGGGAGTCCCCGGGGCCTGGAGCTGCATCTGATGGTGTATGGCAGCTCAGTGACTCGTAGTATGCAGAGTTTAACAGTTCGGAAGAAACACAGACACCAATGCTCTCTGTAACTGGTCTTTTACTGTAGCCGGTAGGTGATACAGGGTAACAGTCAACGGGTAACGGACCGGGGGGTCCCAGTAATGACCGGTGTTGTTTCAGAGCTCCACGGTGTTCCTCCGTTCTTAACTGGTCTATTTGCCGACGTCGCCTTAGTGCGCCAGGTCGGGTACAAGGAGGCTACTTAAATTTCCCTGCCGGTGTGTACGTTCCGGTGTGAGGGGAGCCTGTGTCCTTTTGGTGGGTACTCCACTGGCAAGACGGCTCTTAATCGTGGCTGCAGTGAGGTGCTCCTAGAAAGCCTTCCTTCACTTCTCGTTTGCAAAGCAGTGATGAACAACTTGCTTGCTTCGGAACCAGTGATCCGGTTGTGTGATGGGCACGGGTGCAATTTGGACCCATTTAGGTAGTCGCCCAGGTTCCGGTTGTCGGGGCACCGAGTAATGGCGCCAATCGGTAGGTGGTCTGTAGGGCTGCACGGAACTGTGCAGGACCCTCTTCTCCTACATTCCTCCCGACCACTTCTCTCTCCTTTTCCCTTCTTCTTCCTTCTCCTACACTCTACTCCTACACTCCGCCCACCAGGACCTTATTGGCCCTCTATGCTAGTGGTGCATGTAGGGTATGGAGCTCTGAGGTTAACCATGTCATTACTGAGACGGAAAATATCACATCTTCTGGCTGGGATGTAATACCTTCCTGTGACGCACTCGTTGCGGGGCACCACACAGGACTCTGCTGTGCTGGTCTTCATGATGCTGAATGAGGTAAAGTTTATCTGTGAGGTCAAGAGTGATTTACAGTGTGGATGTAGCAGAGCTGAGAGTGTACTAGGTGTATGGAACAGAGCCATGGGTGTACAAGGCATGCGGATCAGAGCCGAATGTGTACGAGGTGTACGGAGCGGAGCCACATGTGTACAGCGCATACAAAGCAGAGCAGTGTGTGTACGAGGCGTGCAGAGCGGAGCCGAGAGTGTACAAGATGTGCAGAGTCGAGAGTGTACGAGGCATGCGGAGCGGAGCAGAGAGTGTACGAGGCGTGCGGAGCGGAGCCAAGAGTGTACGAGGTGGAGTGCTCTGTAGGGGACATGATAATACTTGGAGGGGTGTGAGGAGCCTTTATACTTTATGCAGGGCTGTTTGAGGGTTGTCTTGGGGGCCATGAAGAGGTGTGAGGGCCATTATACTGTATGTAGGTCCATTACACTGCAAGAAGGGCTGTATGGGGGTCACAGTTGGAGATCATACTGTGCCAGTGTAGTTGAGGGGCTTACAGTAGGGTCATCATACTATGCGTATGGAGGAATTCACTGCGGGGCATCATATAGTGTTTGGGGGTCACTTTTGTTGACATCACACTTTATGGCTGTAACAAAAGGGGAATCAAGGATCTTCAAAAGGAGGAAAATTAAGGGCTGCAAAATTGTGAGATATGTTATTATGTGACCCAGGCAAATATTTTTTGCGGGGGCACAAAGAACATCTACTATGGGGTCCCTTGATTTCTATGAAGGCCCCTGGTGCAGGTCGCATTGTCCCTCTGCTGCAGGACTGATTGGCCATAACTTACACACCAGGTCCAGTGCCACCCTTCGGTACATACCGGCATCCACCCATGTTTCTCCCGAGCGGCGGTTGGTCGGTGATGCTCGTTCTACTTCCCACTCCCACATCCTTTGCTCAACCTAATTGGACAGCCCCGGCTATTGGCTAAGTGTTTCAGGAGGAAGCGCAGTCTGTTGGGGAAGACGTGCCATTTTCCCAGCTTAGTGTAGTGGTGGCTTGTTGATTTTCAGACTGCAGGTCATTGCATGTGGTGTATGGACTGTGCTGAATAGTGGAAATGTCTGACTACTCAGTGCCAGGCAGCCGCTATATTGGGGCTGCCCAGTATGGACACAGTATGAGTAAGGGGGATGGAATGTGGCACAGTATATGTAGTGGGCGGGATAAGTATGGACACAGTGTGAGGAGTGACAGGGGGATAGGGGGATGGCTGCAGCACAGTACATGGAGTGAAGGGGGATTGGTGTGGACACAGTATGGGGATGGAGAAGGGATGGCTGCTGACACAGTATGAGGAGTGAGATGGGGGATGGGTGTAAACTCTGTGCAGAATTATTAGGCAAGTTGTATTTTAGAGGATTATTTTTATTATTGATCAACAACTATGTTCTCAATCATCCCAAAAGACTCAAATATCAAAGCATAATATTTTTGGAAGTTGGAGGTGGGTTTGACTACCTCAGGGTACCGTTACACGGCACGACATCGGCACGACATTGCTCAAAAGTGACGTGTTCAACGATGTTGAAATTACATCGTTAGTGCATTGTTGCGTGTAACCGAATGATTCAACTACGATAATTAATCAAGTTGTAGTTGACAGGTTTATGAACATGTTAAATACCTGACGATGTCGTTCAAGCGATCTGCTAGCATCGTACTGTGTGACATGGCGATCACTATGTCGTTTACAACTTCGCCCATTCACCGCAATGAGCAGGCATAGTTCATGGGGTTGTGCGAACGATACCTCCTCACAACATCGTTGGTGAGTTGTCCACGATATCTACATATGTGACATCTCACCAGCGATGTTAAAATGATGTAAAAAAATACAGCACGCCCACAAGATCATAGCAGACATCGTTTCAATATTGTGCCGTGTAACGGTACCCACAGGAGGATATCTGTTTGTGCAGGTAACTATTACAATGCAGAATTATTAGGCAACTTAATAAAAAACAAATATATTCCCATCTCACTTGTTTATTTTCACCAGGTAAACCAATATAACTGCACAAAATTTAGAAAAAAACATTTCTGACATGCAAAAACAAAACCCCAAAAAATTAGTGACCAATATAGCCACCTTTCTTTATGATGACACTCAACAGCCTTGCATCCATTGATTTCAGTTGCTTGATCTGTTTACGACCAACATTGCGTGCAGCAGCCACGACAGCCTCCCAGACACTGTTCCGAGAGGTGTACTGTTTTCCCTCCCTGTAGGTCTCACTTTTTAGGAGGGACCACAGGTTCTCTTTGGGGTTCAGATCAGGTGAACAAGAGGGACCATGTCATTATTTTTCCTTCTTTTAGACCTTTACTGGCCAGCCACGCTGTGTAGTAATAGGATGCATGTGATGGAGCATTGTCCTGCATGAAAATCATGTTATTCTTGAACGATACCGACTTCTTCCTGTAGCACTGCTTGATGAAGTTGTCTTCCAGAAACTGGCAGTAGGTCCAGGAGTTGCGCTTCACTCCATCCTCAACCCGAAATGGTCCCACAAGTTCATCATTGATGATACCAGCCCATAACAGTAAACCACCTCCACCTTACTGGCATCTGAGTCGGAGTGGAGCTCTCTGCCCTTTACTGATCCAGCCTGCCCTTTACTGATCTGGCCCATTGATCTGGCCCATCAAGAGTCACTCTCATTTAATCAGTCCATAAAACCTTTGAAAAATCAGTCTTAAGATATTTCTTGCCCCAGTCTTGACATTTTATATTATATTTCTTGTTCAAAGGTGGTCGTTTTTCAGCCTTCCTTACCTTGGCCATGTCCCTGAGTATAGCACACCTTGTGCTTTTTGACACTCCAGTAATGTTGCAGCTCTGAAATGTGGTAAAACTGGTGGCAAATGGCATCTTGGCAGCTTCACGCTTGATTTTCCTCAATTTATGGGCAGTTTTTTTGGGCATTTTTTGCCCAACACGCTTCTTGCGACCCTGTTGGCTATTTGCCATGAAACACTTGATTGTTCGGTGATCACGCTTCAAAGGTTTAGCAATTTCAAGACTGCTGCATCCCTCTGCAAGACATCTCACAATTTTGAATTTTTCAGAGCTCGTCAAATCACTCTTCTGACCCATTTTGCCTAAGGAAAGGCGTTTGCCTAATAATTAAGCACACCTTATATAGGGTGTTGATGTCATTACACCACACCCCTCCTCATTACAGAGATGCACATCACCTGATTGGTAGTTGGCTCTCAAGCCTATACAGCTTGGAGTAGGACGACATGTATAAAAAGTATCATGTGATCAAAATACTCATTTGCCTAATAATTCTGCACACAGTGTAGATACAGTATGTAGAGTGAGAAAGGGATGAAGTAATAAAGAAGCAGTAGAGGATGAGAAAAATGGAAATGGGAACACAGAATAGAGACTGAGCATGTGTGGAGCTGTATGGAGAGGGGGCAGCATGCGGGGACAGTATGTCGAGTTTGGAGAGTTTGATGAGGGAGAACAGTATAAGCCATGGACAGTATAGGAGGACACAGTGTAGAGGAAAGTGTGACCATGGAGTCCAGTATGGAAAGGAGAGGCATTTGTGATGAGGGGGCAGTGTGTAGGGGATGCGACAGAAGAGGGACAGTGTATAATCATATTTTGTGTAGAGAACAGGGAGAAGGAGCAATTATTTATTCCGGGGCACAACGTAGGGCAGATATTTTTACTCAGGAAAATGTTGATCATTCTGCTATTTTTAAGGATATCGTGCCGGGATGTGCTGAAGAGATTCAGAGAAGATGGAAATCTGCAGAGGCAAGCTGTGGATGTGAAAAGTCATCATGGTGTCTGGACAAGATGAAGAAAAGAAAAAACGACCCTGATCAGAGACAAGGTCATCTATAAGGTCAAGGATTTAAATGATCATTTGAGATAATGACTAATTCTCATTAGTGTTGTGGTTCATGCATGCTATTTTTGACAGCTGGTAACAACAGTTCCCAGGATGTCCTTACCATTGCTAATGATGTAAAGGAGCTGTAGGTTCATGCCGTACAAATGTGTATGAGTCTGACCTGACATTACAATTGTTTTACCATGTACTGATGGTATTTCACGTGCTTAGTTTGCGCTGACATTGCTGGATGCTGCTGTATGTGTTGTTTTCCTTTAAGGGCTGCATGAGGGATTGGTGTGAAAGTCCTGACTCCTGTGTTGTGCTCCAGAGCTGCATTCACTATTATGTTCAGCTGTTGGTTGACTGGTTGAAGTGTGACTCACCTGGAATCCCCTCCCCCTGGCTTTAAATAGCTTTCCCTCTCCTCTGTCAGACGCCGTTTATAGAGTTAGTAGGCTCTTGGTCATTGTGCTGTAAAGACATTTTGCTGCTGTGCTGAAGCCTCTCCTGGAGTTCTATTGCAGTGGGAGAAGCTGTTATCTCCGACCCATGGAAGGAGGTAGGGTCCTCAGCCTAGGGCTAAACAGGAGTTTAGGGTAAGGGTGGTGGCTCAGAACTCCTCACCATCAGAGGTACTTCCAATATCAGGGAGAGCCAGGGACCCAGCATCAGAGTCAGATTAGGTTCTCCTGACCCCCTTTGCCCATCACACCATCAAGTTACCTGATTCCCTCACCTCCCAAGCGTGACATGGTGGTTCTGATGATGAATTTTTGTACTGATGAGGGTTGTGATTTCTTGTAATGATGGGGTTCTATTTATGTATTTCTGTACCTCTGGTGGGTCTGGTGATATATTTCTGTATAGGGATGAGTGAGTATACTCGCTACTATTCGTAACTCGCCGAATAGTAGCGTTATTCGGGTACTCGCTACTCTCCGAGTATCTTATGAGTACTCGGGAGTAGCGAGTAGTCCGATTACTTTCACAGTGTATCTATAGATACACTGTGAAAGTACCCTAAAAATAATAAAATTACATACTCACCTATCCGACGCCTGCACAGGGACCCGTCCCAGAAGACCTGCAATCACCGGACAAGGACCTGTGATTTCCAGACCAATCAGATGGCGACACGTCACAACCATGTGATCGCTAGCGGCCACCTGATTGGCCAGATTGCAAGGTCCTGGCAGTACACCTAGGACCTTGCAATCTGGCCAATCAGGTGGCCGCTAGCGATCACGTGGTTGTGACGTGTCACCATCTGATTGGCTGGAAATCACAGGACCTTGTCCGGTGATCACTGTCTTCTGGAACGGTCCCGCTGCATGCATCGAATAGGTGAGTATGTAATTTTATTATTTTTATCAACTTTTATTCACTTTTAGGGTACTTTCGCAGTGTATCTATAGATACACTGCGAAAGTAATCGGACTCGCTATACTCCCAATAGTACCGAGTACCGGTACCTACTCATTGCGAGTATAGCGAAAATATTACGTACTCGCTCATCCCTATATCTGTACTGATGAGGGTTTTGACTTTGTATTTCTGTATTGATGGGGGTTATATTTATGTATTTCAGAACCTCTAGTGGGTCTGGTGATGTAGTTTTGTGTTGATTGTTCTGATCCTGTACACATCTAACAATCCATAACTTTTAAGCTTTCTTGATATATGGCTATGTTAATAAAGTGTTGTGCATTCTAACAAGTTATGGCTTCTATGTATTTATTTATTAAAGCATTAAAAGGGTTGTCCCAAGCTTGTGATGAGTCTGCAGTAACTTTGTCTCTATGTGACTGCAGACGTCTGAATTCTCACAGAGCGCACACTGCCTGCTGTCAGGATTGTCTGGTGCCGACAGTGAGAGTGGAAGGTCACGTAACTAGAAGTATGCAATTTACATACATATAGCCATGTGCTGACTAGACATGCGAGGCTATGATCAATTAAATTAATTGAGCGAGGCCAGACACGTCTAGTCAGAATGTGGCCAGAAGTATATAAATCGCATACTTGTGTTCACATGACCATCCAATCTTACCATTGACATGGGTAACAAGTACCACCATTTATTTAACCGCATCATAGATAGTTAAATCAATACACTACTATGAACAATTATATCGCTTCCAGTGGGATATCGTATTGTTAATGTGGCACCCCAGAGGTTAAGTGCCACAGTAACATGAACACGGGTTAACTCACCACACAACACTGGACACTGCACTAGCACCTCTAGACCAGAAGGAGGAGCTAAAGCAGCTCCCTTATATACTCTGGGTCAAGAGGAAGTAGTTATTTCAGTTCCTGGGAGAACTGAGGAAGAGAGACTGTATTGTAAAGAGGCTGCCTCAGGCTTCTATACAGCCTGCCCCTCGATTCCGGCCTAGCCAGGGTATGAGGGAAGGAGCACAAGAAACAGAGGAACACATCTGGAGATGAGTGACTTCACAACTTGCCCCAGAGGAGCGCACAGACCGGATACCGGATCCGAAACTGTGACTGACACATGCAGCACAGTAAACACTGGGATAGTGGAGGTTATAGATCTACACTGTACCTCAGCGAATCAACACGGAGGGGTCAGAAGCACATGGAAAGACTCAAGTTGCCTAGCAAAGGGGGTACCTGTGAGGAGAGACAGTGCCAGCAGCTCAGCTAAAGCAGCAGCAGGGCCACACACACAGCGCAGCAGTGGAAAGCTGAGGACCCGGTCAGGGTGGGAGCAACCTGGCCCCGGTACAGACTCCGTGGACAATACTCTGCTACCAACCCCAAACCTGAAATTAAATAGTCTTGGACCCCCCCCCCCCCCCCCCCCCCCAAGTCCAACTTCAAAACGTGCAGTGTTTAGATCCCTTGTATGCACAGGCTACTTACTTGCATCACATAGCACGCATACTAGCCCTCCTACTATGTCTACCTATACCTGCAGATCTATAGCATCCATCATAGACTTTAACTATTACTGCCCCAGGAACCAGGCTCTACCTGCGGAGAGCCGTTACATCTCCAGCTGCCAAACATCATCTCCGAAGGTTCTGCAGCAGCGGTGGTCACCCTGACCACAACCCGTGGGTGGCGTCACGACAAACTCCCCTGCAAATATCCCCCCCATTTACTTGTGGAACCTGGGACACGGTCCGGACCAAGACTGCTGTGACATCCCAGCAGTACCCCGTCCCAGTGGGTTTCACATTAATTTATGAGGAAAATCCATTTAGGGAAGAAAACAAGAAGAAAAACGATCATACTCCTCTCAGATATAAGAGTGATATTTCTTTATTAAAGAGGACCTGTCACCCCTCCATGGATGTGAATCTAAGTGCAGCACTGAATGCAGCATGTATGCTGCATTCAGTCAAGGGTTCCCCATGTGTTTGTGAAGCTTATACCCCGAGATATAACATTTTTAAAACTTACAGTTAGAAGCCATGGAGGCTGGCCTGGTGCTTGGAGCCTCCACGGCTGCATTTGATGCCCCCTGCGTCTCTGTGCTGCTTTGTTTACAGCCGATGCCGCCTCCCTCCTGCCAGTCAATTCTTCCTCCTCTGTGCCTGCGCCTCCTTGTGAAGATTGACGCAGGTGTGGCACCCCTGCGGGGGATTGCCACAGATTCCACCGGTGCAAGGAAGGACGTAAACCTTGCTTAGCACAGCAACACCACCTTGCACCCCAGACTGAAGGGGGAGCTCTACTGGCTGCATTAAGTCAATTCCCCTTTAAGTACATCCAGGCCTGAGGGGAGGAGTTAGTCAGTCCCTGTAGTTTCAGTTCAGTGTAGTGTGTGAAGGAAGAGAGAGGAGACGGAGGAACTGGTCGCTGGGGGAGATTCAGGCCCAGGAACAGGGACGACTGACCGCTGTGCGCACCCTAGGAAAGGGTCGGAGGCAAGTGGAAAAGCAGGGAACTAAGAAAAGGGAACAAGATAATACAGCCCTTTAGTACACCCGGACACTGGAGTCCGATGCTGCCAGCATACAGAGATACAGCAAAAGCCCAGAACACTCAGGAAAAGTCCAGCCCTGAGGAGAGCTAGTAAGAGACACTAAGCTGACCAAGCATAGGACCAGGGGCCACAAGAGAAACAGGAACCGCAGAAGGACCTCATTGCCAGTTTAGGACAAAGCCCAAAGAGGGAAAAGAAGCAGTGGGTTCAGGCTCATGCAGAACTCATCCCATACCGCAGACCACAGACACAGAGGAGGCCTCATAACTTTCTAAGGTGGAAGTCCCAGGTTGCACCAGGGACCTGGTTACTACTCTGGACTGCACCTGTTATGTTATCATCAGCAAAAGGTACCAAAACAACAATCCCTGTGTGTCTGTGTGCCTGTCTATCGCCGCCATTCACCGCTGTATCAGCATAGACTTAACTATTACTCCCTCATCCATCCCCGATGCTCTGAGGTAAAGCTCCACCTGTGAGGAGCTGTTCCACACTCTGCTGCACCCACCATCACCTCAGCGGCCGGCTTGCAGCACCGGTACCATATTACCGGGAACTAAAGGTGGTGTCATGTTCAATTGTAAATATCCCCTTATCCCCCATCATCAAAGCCGCCATCAGCCCCGGTACCTGAGTACCCCTTACCCTGTCGACCGCCTCACAGGCGCAGAGCGAGGTATCGCTTCTTGCGGTTCCCGGGGCTGTCCTGCCTCCTGCGGTGATGTCCTCTCCTTTCCCTGCCCTGCTCCGTGTTATGCTATGCAGTAGGGCGGGAAAAGGAGCCAACGTCAGAGTGCCGTCCAGCCTCCTGCGGTGACGTGGCTTCTTTGCCTGACCTGCTCCATAGCATAACACGAAGTAGGGCGGAGAAAGGAGAGGACGTCACCGCAGGAAGTGATACCTCGCTCTGCGCCTGCATCAAGCTTCACAAGGAGGCGCAGAAGAGAAACAATTGACTTGCAGCGGGGAGGCGGCAACGGCTGTAAACAAGGCGGCACGGAGATGCAGGCAAATGCAGCCCTTGAGCAAGGTCGCTCCAAGCACCAGGGCCCGCCTCCATGGTTTCTAATCTGGCAATATTGCTAGACAATTTCACTGGCAATTTGTTGATTGCAGTGAAATCATGGACACATTGTTCTATTTTGTTGCTGTGTTCAAATGGAACAATGTGTCCATGATTTCACTGCAACAAGCAAATTGCAAGTGAAATTGCATGCAATGTTGCGATGTGTAACGGTACCATTACATATGATCTATGCCTCCAACTACCATGAGCGCACATATGCCTGTAATTATAATGTCTGCACTAAATTCTGCAATCACAGCCATCCACACCTATTGCAGACAAGATTCTTTTCAAAACATGGATTTTAAGAATTAACTGGGGTTTCTAACTGCCTGCAGTTGATACTAAACAAACATGTATCACTCAGAAACTGCAAGATGCATCTACGTATTACAAACCTATACTGGTAGTTCACAGAATCCTGCAACCACAGTCCACCACACCTGTTACAGATTAAATACATCAAACTGTCTGTAATGCTTACTAGGTTTCTCTATACAATACCCCTCCACTCCACTATGCTCACATCATTCCAAAGCCATTATGCTCATTAAACTAGGCACATAAGGATAAATACCTGATGGAAAAGCATGATGACAGGAGGCCGAGATCGCTAGCGCCCATATGCGCATTTCGGATCCACCTCCTTCAGGGTGCGTGACAGGGGTGAGTGCTGGGAGGTTAAAATACCCTATCATGGCCAATTATGGAGAGGCATTGTTGCCTAGTAACCAAAGCCACTCCATCGCTCCTATGTGGATGCCGCACCCCCCGCAGCGTCATGGTGGGCGGAGGATAGGATCTGATGATCACCTGGACCAAGTGGATATGGACACTAAAAACATCCATCCACTTTGTCTCAATGAGAACATACATTTCTCCCCATATTTGTGAGATCAGGGATGTATAATCTTTAATTTTAATTGTTTTAATATTTTTTTATTTTAGTTCTATCTGTGCCATGAAATTTGTTGACCCAATTTTTGCCATTACCACTGGAATTAAGATGACATGAAGAGGAACAGTTTGGTTCTATCTCTTAGGGCACCGTCACACAAGTACACCTCGCCGGAGATATCGTCGGCGACACTCGGGGTGCGCACGTTTTTGGCGTCCCGCCAGCGTTGCCGTCACGTGTTCACACGCGGCGATACCTCCGGCGATGCACCGGCGATGTTACAGGTAGCATCGCCACTGGGGTGTCTACAAACCCCAGCGGTGATGCTGTAACATGGGAGCCTGTGGCTCCCATCGCCTGTAACATCGCCGATCGGCATGTTACATGGGGCGATGTGTACACATCACCCCAGAGTGCTCGCCTGATTTCAGAGCACTGCTAAGAAACCAGGCGACCACTCAGAGGCGATTATTAGCGCCGACATCGCCTCTTTACACTAGGCGACACAGCGGCGCTGTCGCCGGTGATGGGCCACGCCCCTGCATCGCCTATGTAATCGGCGGCGATATGGCCAGGTGTGACGGTACCCTTAGATATTTGTACCATGTCTCTGACACAGATAAAGCTTTTTATACTTGACTAAGAGCGTCCCGAGTGTTCACACCATGTTGTGGTGGGATGATCTCTACTTTGTTTGATCAAACTGTGTTAACTAAGTACCGTATGTTATTTACATGTAGTACTACTATGGTATTTACTTTTTTACTTATGGTAGGGTATATGCTTTTTGTGTTTTTATCTTGGGTTTCATCTAATGTCACTGCACACAGTATAGCACATACAGTGCAGGTATATGACACAATGTGTTAGAGACGCTAATCTTGATCCCAATAACACAACCAACTTTCGTTTTTTTCTCTATTAAAGAAACAGCCAAAGGTACAGATTATAATGGTGGGGCGCGACTTATGGGCCACTGTTGTGTGTTGGCCTCTTTGGGTAATATTTGCAGACCGTCATAGACTTTAAGGTTAAAAAATTGTAACGGTGAAGAACAACAACCACTCAACTGTGAACTAAAACTTTATTATAGAAAAGTGAATTGATGAAGATCATTTATTTAAATTCCTAGAATATAATTAACTACTGAATCATTCAAAATTAACAAGAAACAAAATAGTGGGAATTTACTATAAGCAGTTTGAGGGCACCCCGCAGATAGTGATCCCCCAAATGGTGATGATACTACTGGTGGTGCAGCCCGTTCCATAGAAGCTTGGATCTAGAATATAAAACAGACAAAAATTACTAATAATAACATTATTCGTATTATGGTAAATTCTGCACTTTATAACAAAAAGATCAAATACCCTATAATAAATACATAATTAGCAATAGTGCATGTAAAATTAAATATTTGTATATTAGGACCATTCTGAATGAGTCATCCAGACCAGGTGGGATAGGTTTTTTTTTTTTTTTTGATCAACATAATGTTAACTGAGTTCATTTTCATGCAGTTTTGCCGATTACTTAGGCCGGGTTCACACCAGGGCACAATCCGAATCGGGGCTGTCAGGGGTGAACCTCACAGCCCCGGACCGAATTTGCAAACAGAACTAGAGGGCTAATATGCCCTTCGGTCCTGTTTGTAGCCGGATGCAGTCGAGCTCAGCTGTCCCCTGCGAAATGGTGCTGAACTGCTTCAAAGGGGACAGCTCCCTGGTGCTGACGTTCAGCGTATCTCACACTGAACTGCAGCAGCCGGTGTCCAGTTACCGGATCGGGCAAATCGGCCCCATAAATTCACATTTTAGGCAGCACCGGATTGCCCCGGATCTGGGAGAATCCGGGAGGATCCAATATGGGGAGATTTTTCTACCCGGACAAAAAAATACTGCAATCAGCATTTTTGTGCAAGGGAGAAAAATCCAAATACACCCGGATTCTCCCGGACAGATGGAAACCGGATGGCAAATAGCTGCCATCCGGCTCATCCAGCCCCATAGGGCTTTACTACAGTAAAATCTGGTCCGGGCCTGTCAGGTTCACCCCGGACAGCCCCAGACCTGATAGAACCGTGGTGTGAAGCCAGCCTTATTTATAGGGTATTTGCTTATTTTGCTTTCTTCTTGGTATTGTTGTTTATTTGCCAGTGTGAACTGCCTCTACACATTGCATGTATAAAAACTAACATTCCCAGTTCCTTTCTTTCAGTTTTCATTCAGACTGCATTGGCAGTCAATAGGAAATGATTGGGAGGTAAAAAACATTAGTGTGAACACAGCCTTTTGCATCATTTTTGGCCGTAAAGTAAGGGTGATTTCACACTTGCATTTTTCTGTCTTTCGTGGTAATTCGTCCAAATCCTGAAGCCTCCTGATCAAGGGCCTGTGTTCCTATACTAAGAATGGGGCTGCAGATACATGCGGTGGCATCAGGAGTACGCCTAAGGCTAGGGCCACACTAGCGTTGTGGCTTCCATCCTGGGGGGTTCATCAATAAGCAGGATTCCGGCAGCATTAACACATTGTTATTGTAGTGTAACGCTGCCTTAATGCTACCAATAGAATCCTATGGGTGATGGACTCCCGAGCGCATGCAAATGCAGGCACATAAGTGCTGGAGTATGAAATCTTGTGCTATTTCGTACCGCACAGGAAAACACAACTTTCCGCGTTCGTGGCCCTAGCCTAATCCTGCCACATCAGTTTTTTTTACCTCCTCCCTTGACTCATAAAGAAGTGTTTTTGGTGGTCCTATGAAATCCTGATGTATCCTATGCATCCCAATGCGGCCATAAAAAAATGGGCGGATCAGTCCAATCAGATCCATTGTTCCACATGGCATGCTCGAACTTTCGTTTCCCCTCCTCCCAACACATCTACAGGTTCTAGCTAGTATGTGTGTGTGTCTCTCTCTCTCTCTCTTTTTTCATTTTACTTATATTGCCCACTACTTACTCTGTTGTTTTTATTCCACAATCATTGCTGTTTATAAGAGTACTAATGTAAAGAAATACAGTTCCTATTATTCTTTTTACCTTTATAGATATTGCCTCTTTTTACAGCTGCCTTCATGCCCTTTTATAACAACATGCACGGCAATGCTGTAATTGCTCTCCAACCTATCAGACTACTCAGATCTGCTACTGAGACACTACTCTTCTACAATATATGAAAAAACTGACCGGCAACACCAGCGTGAACAGGTGCCAGCTGAAAAAACACTTCTATAAGGAAGCATACAGCTGCACTCTGGGACACAAGAAAAAGAAAATGATGGTCTAGAAAAATTGCTGTGAAAAAAACTAGATAAGGCAAATACATGAAGCTAATGTAGAATGTAACAGAGAAAAAGAGACATAGAAAAACAGCTTAGGAATATCTAAAAATGGAGAAACTTAGCTGATGTATTGGCCAATCCATGTGAGCCTGATAACCAACGACAAGGTGTTGTTCTGTATGGGGCACCTTACTACTCTTCTACAGACTTACACAACAAATTCTGCTGTCCAGCATGAGAAGAGAGAGGGACATAAAGATAGGGAGAGGAGTAAAGATATCAGGAAGAGGATAGGATGGTAGGTGTCTGAAACATACATAGCCCAGACTGACAATCAGGCAATTCTAGCAAATGTCAGATGGTTCATTTCGGCAATGGACCACATCAATTGTGACACTGTTAACAGATCGCATCATCAGGATGCTGATACTGTTAACAGCTGTGGTGCAGAGGATGTTGATCAGTGCGATGGTGTCACTGCATCGCACTGCCCAAATCCTCTGCAAGTCAGATAGAAGAGGAAACAGCGGTTGTGGCTGATTAGCTGAGTGAAAGTATGTTTGGGGATTCTTGTGATTGATGGTGACAATAATAATATTTGTGCAGACCATTATACTGTACTGTTGCTGTTGGAAGACCATCATACTATATTGAGGCTGAGGGAGGACAATCATACTATATAGAGGACTGTGTGGGAACAATCATACTGTACTAGGACTGTGAAGGGATCATCATAATAAATGGGTGCTGTGGGGTGAACATTATACTGTAATAGTGATGTGAGAGGGACCATTATACTGTTGTGGACCATAACACTGTATAGGGGGCCATTAAACGATATGAGGGGGCTCTGGGTTGAATACTTCATACCATGTGGGGGGTTAAAGGGGATCATCATACTATGTGGAAGTACAATCATACCTTATGGAGGGTTGTGGGAATCATACTGTATTGGGATTGTGGGGACCATCATACTGTATTGGCATTGTAATGGACAATTATAATATGGAGGGCTCTGGTGGGACCATCATACTGTATTAGGGCTATGTGGGTGACTGTGGGGAACCTTCATACAATGTGTTATGCCCATTATACTTTTGGGGAGACCATCATACAGTGTGGCGAGAGCATCGTTTTGTGTGGAGGACATTGGGGAAACCATAATACTTTGCAGTGGGCTGTGGAGGAAAACATGGGAAGGGGATCATCATACTGTACAGGATTAGTGGTGGCCATCATAATATGTTGCGAGATCATCATACTGTATTGAGGCTCTGGGGACCATCATACTGTATTGGGGCACCATCACACTATATTGAGGACTGTAGTGAACAATCATACTGTGTGTGTGTTGTTGGGGACCATCATACTGTATTTGGGTTGTGGAGGACTATCATATTATTTGGAGGGTTGTTGGGGAGCCATCATGCAATATTGAGGGTTGTAGGGGGTTGTGGAGACCATTATGCTGTGGGTGGACTATCATACTGTGTTGGGGGCTGCTGAGGCCATCCCATTGTATGGATACTATCTAGGTGCTGTGATGTGGCAATTTGTGGAGGCCATTCTGCTATTGGGGGACCATCAAACTTTGTGGGAGCAGTGGTGATCATTATACTGTATTGTGGCTGGGGGGCACCACCATAGTATATGTAGGGCTGTGTGAGGACAATATGTTGGTGGAGACCGTCATACTGTGTGGAGGGCTGAGGAATAACTATTATTGTGGGGGGGTTGTGGAGACAATCATACTGTGTGTTGAATTGTGGTGGACATTATACTGTATGGGACGCAGTGGTGGACATCATAAAGTGGTGGCGCACTATAAAAAGAGTGGTCTTTAACTCTGCAGGGCACAGAGGAGCGCCATTGCTTTCTAATGCACTCCTTAAAAGAATAATTGGTTTGTATAAAGGTGGAGAATGTAAGGAGGGGGTTACAAGAGCAGAAAGTCAAAGATATCTATGTTTTACATTTTGCAGGGATGACTTATGGTTGGAATAAGTTTGGGCTAAATGAAAAGGAAATGAGAGAAATAAATGACTACGTTCATTGGTAACATGACAGGTGAGTATCTGTACAATATACACATGTATGATCTGCAGAGCGCTCGTAAACTGGTATTACCATTACATTGTCACTGTTTGGCGCTAATATTAGTCCTTGTACAGTGGTTTTGGTAAATGAGCAGTATGTAGTATTATCACTACGGTATATGTTGGATGTCTTTAGTTAGGGTCTGCTGGTACTTGTATTCTAATATTATTATTGCAGTATTATCATTTATACTAATTAGTGGTATTATTAGAAATATAGGTCTTGTAGGAAATCTTGCTCTACTGCAGGCAGGGTAATATAAGAAATAGAGACCCCAATTTTGGGAAGGGGATATAGCCACTAGGGGCCTGTGTGCTTTCAAAGGCCAGGGCTGAATATTAGTCTTAGTCAGGGGTGTACATAGAGATCATGGGGCTCCATAGCAGAATTTGTAAATTAAACATTCTATGTGCAGCAACTTCAATCTCTCATTGTAAACAACTGGCATCTCTTATTAAAACTTTCCACTTAGAATTTTGATCCTAAGATAAGAATTTTAGATATTGGATGGGTAAATTACTTCATTTGAAATGATAAAAAATATGCCTATGTGGCACCCCAGGAATCCGGTTGCCACAGTGGCATTGCCTCCCTCACAGTGGGTGATTTCATGCCTGGAAGCAAGAAGGGGTGACACCAAGTGACACCAGCATCCAACACTTTTCCTGGCTCCAGGCCAAAAGGGGGAGCTCTTCACCCAGATTCAGGAGAGCTCTTCTATAAATTCTGGTCCGAAGGCGGTGTTAGACAATTCAGTTCAGGAGAGAGAACAGGAGAGACGTCCTGGGAACTGGAGCTGGTTGGAGCTTGTCCCAGGGAGATGGAAAGCTAGTGAAAGGGAAGAGGAGTGAAGTCAAGGAAAGCCTGGGGAGTGGAGCGGTGACCGAGCTCGCCCCAAAGCAGAGTGCTAGAGACAGGGCGCCGGAGTCCATCGTTGTTCGGGTACTGAAGTCCCAGCAGCTAAATCTGGAGGACAGGAGACTGCAAGTCCAGTGTCCACACCAAACCACTGGCGGCACAGCAGCATACCAGAGCCCAAAGCCACCATGGAGCAACACCCATAAAAGGGTTCGAGCTGCCTACCATATGGGTGAGAAACCAACTAGCAGGAAGAGGGCTACAGCATAGCTTTAAGCAGCAGGGACCTAAAAGGACAGCGTAGAAGGAAGGCCTCTGAACCCACCCGGCGAAGGTGGATCCCCTATTGCTTCCAGGTTGTCTGGACCTCCGTTACCACCTATTACCAGTGTCCCAGTCTGCACCATTAACGACCAGGTAAAAGATAAAAGAAACTACAATCCCTGTGTTTTCCAGTCATTTTCCGCGCCCTCAGTCCTGCACCCCAACGTTTATTATCACTTCAATAGTCTACACCGGTTGCCCTGGAGCCCCGCTCTACCTGTAGGGAGCGATACCATCCAGGCTGCCGCTCCATTGGCCCCAGAAGTCCCACAGCAGCTCTAGTCACCCTGACCAGACTAACCAAAGGTGGCATCACAAACTTATCCCTTGTACATATTTCAATTTATTGCACACCCAGGGTCACGGAGCCGAGTCACTGCCACTGTGAACAACCCACTGAACCAACCGGCCCGGTTACCGAGTATCCCACGGCCCTGGTGGGTGTCGCACCTACAGGTGGGGAGAATAGGTGATATATGAAAATCATTTTGGAGGTTCTTCTTACAGGTCATATTTTATTTTAGTCAATCATGGCTGAAAAGCAAACTAAAGCTATGATCAATATGTCACAGAAATAAATGAATTATGTGACTTTCAAACTAATCCAGTTTTTGTTAACAATTTTAAAGACAATGGTTAACCCTTAGCAAAATAATGATTAAATGATTTCCAGCAATATGAAATGTAATAGTTTTAGAGGTTACAGATGCTATAATAATCATTGTGTCTTAAAGGAAAGGTACCACAATTCTTATTTTTGTATTAATAATTATTGATTATGTAATCATTTTTAATACCAAATAAAATTCACTTAATTATTTTTTTTTATATATATATAATATATATCAACCACTGGGGGCTGCCATTTGTATTTGATGGTATGTAACAACACTTACACACTTCAAGTAAAGCAGCCCCTGTACATACCCTATTTCCCCGAAAATAGGGCGCCCCCCAAAAGTAAGGCATGCCAGGGGTTTTAATTTGCCTGTAAATATAAGGCACCCCCCGAAAATAAGGCATGTCTCTATTTTACAATATTTTACCACAGCATGCAGCTGTGACACTTCCAGCCCACCCCCGCTTCCAGCCCGCACCCCGTTCGTGTCCCAATGCCCATCGCTGTGAGCGGTGCTGTAGATGCATGTAGACTGGTACCGCTCTTTTTTTCAAGCTCCCGCCACTGTCCTGGCCAATCACAAGCCAGGAACTGCCCAGCAGCCAATCACAGGTCATTCGCTGCATGACGTCGGCTTCTGGCCTGTGATTGGCTGCCCAGTTGGCTCCTGGCTTGTGAATGGCTGGGCCAGTGGCACCGTACAAATATGGCACCTGCGGCATGGAGATGAGAGTGGTGCCGTCCTCCTTGCAGTGTCAGGCAGCTGAGAGCGGCGCCGGAATGCAGCAGGGACAGGTGAGTAGTGTCCCTGTCTGTGTGTGTGCTCCTGTGTGCGTGTCCCTGTGTTTGTGTGTCCCTGTGTGTGTGTGCCCCTGTGTGTGTCTGCCCCTGTGTGTGTCTGCCCCTGTTTGTGTGTCTCTGTGTGTGCACCTGTGTGTGTGCCCCTGTGTTTGTGTGTCCACGTGTGTGCCTCTGAGTGTGTGTGTCCCTGATACCATATTGGGGGATGATGGGGTTACTTTATTGGGGCTGCAAGGGGATGATAAAAGTAAGACACCCCCTGAAAATAAGACATGGCGCATCTTTAGGAGCAAAAATTAATATAAGACGCTGTCTTATTTTCAGGAAACACGGTAGGATGATATAGTTGGTGTCTGACCACATCTCCTGCACAGTATATGTGTCCTGCTGTGATCTGGGAATGCCTATTAGGCTGCTCAGGTCACAGCTGTGAGACAGGATCGGCACCATGTCTTCCTCTGTAACTACTCTGTGCTCAGCGCAATCCAAGCGATGAAAGAAGCTGCCGGGACACCAGCGGAAGTGGAGGTCCTGGATGAGGTGAGGGAGCGGTGATCGCAGTCTGACATCATTAGTACCATTCTAGTGAGCAGATCATTGCTCACCACCACCTCCGTGTTCAGAGCACAGCACAGAAATCATCACACTGCTGTGCTCTCAACACAGTGACCCAGTTCTGGTATATCACTATAAACTGACATAGCAGAACCGTGTATCTATGACACACATTATACTATGTAGGATTTTATACTATGGAGCACTATAAGGGACATATTATACAATGGAGCACTAACTGTATGGGACATATACTATCTATACAGCACTACAGTGTATGAGACACATTATTCTATAGTATAATGTAAGAAAAAACTGACCGGTGACACTTGCAATGTGAACAGGTGCCAGCTCAAAAAATACATTCATAAGAAAGCATACAGCTGAAATCTGGAACACAAGAAAAAGGGGAAACTTTTCCAGCAAAACTGCTGTGAAAAATCTAGATAAGGTAAATACATGAAGCTAATGTAAAATGAAACAGAGAAAATGAGACATAGCAAAACTGCTTAGGAATATCCAAAGATGGAGAAACGTAGCTGATGTATTGGCCAATTCATGTGAGCCTGATAACCAATGACAAGGTGTTCTCCTGTACTGGGTATCTAACCTAAAATGCCTCTGTGCAATTAAAACCTGCATGTCTGGGCAGTTAAGAACCTGGATACAATAAGATGATGGACACCCCATGGCTATGGGGCAAGGGTGGGGCGAGGGTGCTTAGTCATAAAAATATATATTTTTTGTATTTGCTTTATCTATTATTTTCACTGCAATTTTGCTAGACCACAATTCCATTTTCTTGTGTCCCAGAGTACAGCTGTATGCTTTCTTATAAATGTATTTGTTCAGCTGGCACCTGTTCACATTGCTGGTGTCGCCAATCAGTATATTCATACAGTAGTGGCCAAAAGTATTGACATCTCTGCAATTCTGTCAGATAATACTCAGATTCTTCCTGAAAATGATTGCAATCACAAATTCTTTGGTATTATTATCTTCATTTAATTTGTCTTCAATGAAAAATCACAAAAAGAATTGTCCTAAAGCCAAATTGGATATAATTCCACACCAAACATAAAAAAGGGGGTGGACAAAAGTATTGGCACTGTTAGAGAAATCATGTGATGCTTCTCTAATTTGTGTAATTAACAGCACCTGTAACTTACCTGTGGCACCTAATAGGTGTTGGCAATACCTAAATCACACTTGCAGCCAGTAGACATGGATTAAAGTTGACTCAGCCTCTGTCCAGTGTCCTTGTGTGTACCACATTGAGCATGAGGAAAAGAAAGAAGACCAAAGAACTGTCTGAGGACTTGAGAAACCAAATTGTGAGGAAGCCTGAGCAATCTCAAGGCTACAAGTCCATCTCCAAAGACTTGAATGTTCCTGTGTCTACAGTGCGCAGTGTCATCAAGACGTTTAAAGCCCATGGCACTGTGGCTAACCTCCCTAGATGTGGACGGAAATGAAAAATTGACGAGAGATTTCAACGCAAGATTGTGCGGATGGTGGACAACAACCGTGTTTACTATCCGTCGGCATCTAAATGAAAAGGGACTGTATGGTAGGATACCTAGGAAGACCCCACTTCTTACCCCGACACATAAAAAAGCCAAGCTGGAGTTTGCCAAAACTTTCCTGAGAAAGCCTAAAACGTTTTGGAAGAATGTTCTCTGGTCAGATGAGACAAAAGTAGAGCTTTTTGGGCAAAGGCATCAACATAGAGTTTACAGGAGAAAAAAAGAGGCATTCAAAGAAAAGAACACGGTCCCTACAGTCAAGCATGGCAGAGGTTCCCTAATGTTTTGGGGTTGCTTTGCTGCCTCTGGCACCGGACTGCTTAACCGTGTGCATAGCATTATGAAGTCTGAAGACTACCAACAAATTTTGCAGCATACTGTAGGGCCCAGTGTGAGAAAGCTGTGTTTCCCTCAGAGATCATGGGTCTTCCAGTAGGACAATGACCCAAAACACACTTCAAAAAGCACTAGAAAATGGTTTGAGAGAAAGCACTGGAGACTTCTAAGGTGGCCAGCAATGAGTCCAGACCTGAATCCCATAGAACACCTGTGGAGAGATCTAAAAATGGCAGTTTGGAGAAGGCACCTTTCAAATATCAGGGACCTGGAGCATTTTGCCAAAGAAGAATGGTCTAAAATTCAAGCAGAGCATTGTAAGAAACTCATTGATGGTTACCGGAAGCGGTTGATCGCAGTTATTTTGGCTAAAGGTTGTGCAACCAAGTATTAGGCTGAGGGTGCCAATACTTTTGTCTGGCCCATTTTTGGAGTTTTGTGTGAAATGATCAATGTTTTGCTTTTTGCTTCATTCTCTTTTGTGTTTTTTCATTGAAGACAAATTAAATGAAGATAATAATACCAAAGAATTTGTGATTGCAATCATTTTCAGGAAGAAACTGAGTATTATCTGACAGAATTGCAGGAGTGTCAATACTTTTGGCCACAACTGTATGCTAACACCTGGAAAAGATCCGGGAGGTACGCTCTCTCCGCAGGATCTGAACGCCTTGCCGCTGTCAGTCATCCTCCTCTATTCTCTGGGGGCCACCTCCTCTCCTCCTCCTGATGTCATCGGCGCCTGCAAGATTAGTTAGTTCTAGGGCATGCTCCATTCCCTATGCCCGAGAATTTAAGTCACTTGGCATCCCTGGATTACGCTGTATGCAGGCACCAGATCCCGGCTCTGCAGTGTGTTATGCTGTATGCACACTGTGGGGGGAACAGGGAGTATGCGCAGTGATGCTTTCTCCGCACGTGCCAGATTCCCAGCCCTGCAGTGTGTACACAGCATAACACAATGCAGGGCTAGGATCTGGTGACATCAGGAGGAGGAGAGGAGGCGGCCCCCTGGAGAACAGAGGAGGATAACTGACAGCAGCAGGACATTAAGGTCTTGGGGAGAGGACGTACCTCCCGGACCTTTTCCAGGTATTGGTGGGAAATTTTAAAAAGTGGGTGGTGTAGACATAAGAAAGACCTTCACAAAATGCAGCATAGGTGCTGCTGAAGGTGACATTTTTTAGTTTAATAGGCCCTGGGGGGGGGGGCAGGTTCCCTTTAAGTTTGTGGTGACAAATGCAGGATTCTTAGTGCCCACAAGAGAGATGGTAACATCCCCCTGAACCCTATCTTGTATCAGCAGTACATCACACAGATAAAATACTTTTGTGTGTGAATTTACTGGGAGGGGCTCACTGCATTATGATATTTCATAGAAGTTTTTGAATCCTGGGTAAACAGTAAGATTTACGCACTGTCCTATACAAACTCAAATACAAAAGTGTCTAAATGTGACAGCAAAAAATACTATTTTGGAGTAAAATGCACCAAAAAAATGAAAATATGATTCTAATAAATGTGAGCCAATGTTTTCTAATGAAAAGCACAAACGGAGAGTTTCCGTGTACCTGGAATCAGACCTGTGCTTCTGCAATGTGTCCTGGTATTATACATTTGTTCTACCAAGAGAATATCACAACCTTGTAACCATATTTTATTTCTGTCTACTAATATTCTATGAGAAAATAATTTCTCACACTATTCATAATTTATCATAATATGAGAAAAGTGAGGAAAGATTAGTGATCAGATAATCTGCTCATATGTCATTGGTCATATGTGAGATGATTCATGGATCCCTCTTTGTAGGAGCCGGGGAGTTTGTCACTTAGTGTAGGCAGAATTATTATCCTGTCTTCTTTTTCTAATCAAACATTATAAAACATTTTTTTTGCATGTGTTTTCTCCTATTTTTTATTCCTTTCATGCTTAAGTAACACTTACAGATGACTTAAAGGAAATCCATCATTTTGAAAATAATGTCAGGTCTGCAGGCGTATGTGATAGAGCAGGAGAAGATGAGCAGTTTGATATATTGTTTTATGGGAAAAAATTCTGGATAACATGTTTCAATTTCAATCTCTGCCCAATCTGCACTTTTCAGATAAGTGGACGGACCTACAATAAGGCTCCAAAAGTCTTAAGACAGCTCACTGGTTTTACCCATCATGAGATGTTTCTTGTGTGGAACCTTGATGATGAGACTCCTTTTTATGTTCCATCAGTTGAACCAGCTGATATTATTTTTGACTAAGTGTCAGTTTTGCTTTCTAATTATTGATAGATTTCAGCTGGTATCATGACATCATGGCTTTTTGAATCTCTCTTTCTTCTTGTGTTCACAATGTAATTTCTCATTATAATATATAATTTATGGACATCTATGCATTGATTTCTTTGCCTGTGTGGACTGGATCTGTTGTTACTGACTTCTTTTGAGAAACTTATGTCAATAGCACCTTTAGAATTATATTTACTTAGAAAATTGGTGAAAATTGTATGGCTTTATTCACACACTGCATTTTTACTGCAGTTTTGCTGCGTTTTTATGTTGGCTTTATGCTAATATATGCTAAACTAAACTTGGGTTTTTGATTCCTAGCAATTACCTATGTGATTCAGGGAAATGCTGTCCACACTCATTGGTTGATTTTCTTTGCAGAAACCAGAGCCTGGACAGGATTTGCTGCATTTTGAAATGAATGAGCATGTCAATACTTTTCTGGGTTCTTTCAGAGTTCTATGGGCAAAAACGCACAAACTAAACGCTGCAAAAAATGCAGGTTTTCTCCAGCCCAGAAATCTGGCTTTACTAACAAACCCCAAGGTTTTGCTGCATAAATGTCCACAGTAAAGTTTTAGATCTGTCCCCAATATTGACTGCCCCCTGTTTTCAGTGGTTTTAGGAATAGTAAGAAATGGGGACTAGTGATGTTATTCAATGTCAGACGCTCAGTTGATCAACCAGTTACAGTTAATGAATTAAATATATTCCACTGAAAACATCATATGGGAACCAATTTTTCCAATTTTCATCTTGAGAAAGTATAAGCAGATGAGCCCACATACTTTTAATATCTGTCAGCTGAACACTTATTGGGCCAATAACTATTCCTCATGACCTTCCCATACATATTATCTTGCTCACATGTGTTTTCAGTGGCAAGAGGGGAGTAAAGGCCCAGTTACACACACAGATATTTGTGCAGATATTGTTCGCAGATCTCTGGTTGCTGTGAAATCATGGACACATTGTTACATTTTGTGGCCGTGTAGAAATGTAACAATGTGTCCATGATTTCACTGCAACCAGAGATCTGCGATCAATCTTTGCACAAATATCTGTGTGTATAACTGGGCCTAATGGCCACTTTACACGTCCCAACATCGTTTTGATATTGTATACAACAGCACGGGAGCGCGCACTTTTTTGGATGAAGTCCAAGATCGCATAGGAGATGTCACACAGGGAGATATCGGTAGGCAACACAACTGCGATGTCTACGCCCCCTTGGACGAGCGACCCACGGAACGACCATTTAACATGGGAGTGAATAGGAGAAGTTGTGCTCCAAGTCGGTGTTGGGCTGTCACACAGCACGATCCTGCCAGATCGTCCATCCAATATCGGGCAGTTGGAGAGCCTGCTCATTTCTCCCCCGATATGGGTTTGGCATCGTTCTTGTATCGAATTGCACATTTACACCACACAACGCACGAGCGATATCGGCGGCAACGCACGAACCACGTGACTTTTTATCAAAGTTGGACGACGATATAGGGACGTGTAAAGTGGCCATTAAGCCTCTATCAAACATCATTGGAGGTTGCTTATGCCCCTATAAAACAAAAGGATCAACACGTTCACCTCCCCAGCATCATCTATCAGTGGAGAGTGAGGAGCCCCCCTTTACACATAAGATGGTTGTCCAGTGCTATCAAAATGTGTAGGTTTGGATATGTCTCGAATAATTATGGTGCCTTTTAGCAAATATAAGCTGGAGGTTACAGCATACCAATTAGGCATTAAACTTATTAGCCACATACAGTAAATTCTTAAACTTGTCCTAATAGTGTCTTATGGTGGCCATAATTTTATAATTTATAGAGATTTTCCTGGACTGCAATATTTACAGACTGTCCTTATGACAGGCCACCAATGTTAGGTTCGTAGGAGTCCATCTCCCAGATCCCCTGTCATCTGTTAAACGAGGGGTCTCTTGGCACTTGATGTCCTCCTTTATTGTTTGCCAGGCACGGCTCCATCCTTAAATGGGTCCACAGCATAGGTGATTACTTATTGAGTGGTGGGTGTGCTATGGGGAATTTATCTCATTGGGGAACTTCTATTTCTGTTACAAAATGACAATACAGCTGACTGCCACTCCATTCATTTTCTATGGGGCTGCTGGAAAAAGTTGAGCGCAGAATTCAACAGCACCATTAAATGAATGACGTGTAGGTCAACCATGCGCTCTCCCGCTAAATTGTAATAAATTTCTGCCAATCAGTGTCAGTGTGGGTATTATGGGTCAGACACTCATCGATCAAGAAGATCACCTATTCTATGGATGTTGTAACCAGACAACCTATGTATAGCCTGTTTCTCGGTCTCGATTACTTGGGCCGTGTTGAGCCACTAATTGAACATTTTTATATGTTTGTTGCTTGCTTATATAGCACAACTGATGTCCAGAGCGCCTTACAGACATCATGATCTGAAGTTTTTCTTTCGAGGCTCTGAATAAACTAATTGATATTTTACCAACCCAAAAAATAACCCAAAGCAACTTGATCATTGGAGAAAGCATCAACATACAGTCACAGAATCAGCCACCACTGGGAATGAAATCAAAAGCTGTGTTACATTAATATGGGTCTTGCCACTCATTGTAGTGTATGTCCTAAATATTTGCTGAATATAATAACATCGGATGCAGAGTAGAGGCGGTAAAACACGGCAGCTGTGTTTACGGTAGCTCTTTATTCACAAACATGTCATCTTATTTTATGTATAAAAACACGGACTATCTAACCAGTGGACACGCAGAATAGATATGAGAGGAAATCAGATGCAGGGTGGAGGAGGTCTAATCACAGCAGCCAGGCACGTTCATTTAGATTAGTGAAGGTAGAAGGTCTAGCATCCAATATTCCCACACAGAGAGATGCCCAAAAATCTCAGAAGGCCGAGGTCAGTACAGCCATGCAGATCCACAAAAAAGTCAGCACCTAAGAAAAACCAAGAGGACATGTAACACCAGCTTGTTATTACCCAATCCACCCTTTTCAGTTAAGCCAAGGATGATTTTTAATGACATGCAGGATATATATGGAGTTAAGACATTAGGATTTTTTAAGACCTTCTGAAATTAAGTAATGTTTAAAGTCACTTTGCAAGCAGTTAATGACTTCAAAACATCGACACATCCAGAAAAACCTTAAAGGGAACCAGCTACCAGGAATTAGTGCTATAAAGTGAAATCAGTGCCCTGCAGGCACTTGGATGCTGAATTCAATCATACCTTTGCTTGAAAAATTCCAGGTTTTATTGCAGTGAAAAGTGTCATAAATCTCTTTAAAGTGCAGCAGGTGAGTGACGTGTGCCACATGACATCACTATTTGGGTTTTTTTATGACTCCCCTGTGGGCTTGTCTTATAGCTGTAAGCCGAACCCCCCCTTTCATCCAGCATTTCATTATCTTTCACTATCCTTCTGCCACATGATAGTGAAAGTAAAATGAAAGGCTAGAAGAGAGGGAGAGGGGAGAGGGTTCAGCTGACAGCCAAAAGGCAAGCCCACAGGGGAGTAATAAAAAAAATTATGATGTTATGCTGCACACGTCAATCACCTGCTGCACTGATTTATAGGAGTTTTATGATACTTTTCTCTGCAATCAAACCTGGAATTTTTCAAGTAAAGGTATGATTGCATTCAGTATCCCAGAGCCTGTAAGGAACTGCCTTCACTTTATAGTCTTAAATCCTGTCTGGTTGGTTCCCCTTAATGTAATTTGCTTTATATTGTAAGTATATTTTAGTATACTGGCTAAAATGATTTTTAAGCTTAGCCACACTCAAAGCTAGGATCAGTCCTCCTAAGACATCTATACGGGCATGTAATGTAAGTCATAGGAAGTTAAGTAAAATGATATTTTGATATCTTTGATCCGATGTCTTATTCTAGAGAAATCACATTTTTCTTAATATTTAAATGAGCCGGTAAGATCTAAGGGATTCACATAGAACTCCCTGAGAATCTTCCTCCTGAGCTTATTATAAATGATAGGATATTACCAGTGTGAGACATATAATGACTGACAGCGTGCTCTCCTGATCTACATGTCTCACACAGCTAATGCTACTTTCATTTAAAATAATCCTTGGATGCAGATTCTGATGCAGATCAATGTCCCGGCCCATACATCTTGACAGCTCATACGAAAAACATGGATTTCTCTGGAACAAAACATCGGATTATAGATATAAAAGTATCATGTTCATTCAGTTTCCTATGGCCTATATTGCAATATAGGCAGAATAGGAGGGTTGATCCTACTGACAGATTCCCTTTCAGTCCAAAATTTTGCTGGCCCATATGTTCATAGGAATTCTGTAGACTTGAGGATTTCAACAGAGAGCTGAAATATTGTTTACCCCTTATTACTTATGATGTGAAATCTGTCACCATGAAAAGACTGTGCAATCTAGCAGCATTCAATTCAGTCAATTATCAAAGCTTTTAAGCCAGAGAAGTATAAGTACCGCTAAAGCTTTGAGGAGTCACGTTTGTTTGCTCAATTGAGCAGCATCTTTGCGACTTTTGCCACTTTCACCCAAAATTTGAGTCAGTTTGCCAAAACGGATGTAACAGGAGCAAAGTTGAGGTATAGCCACTTATACCCGTCCAATTCATCAAAAGTAGAGATGAGAAAACCTTTCAAGGTTCAGTTTGGGTTCGCTGAAATTGCTGGTGTTGAGGAAACCTCTATGGGATCTGAATTTGGGTGCTTTACGTTTGCAAAGCACTGGAGCGGCCATCGCTGTGGTCGGGCACAGTTGGTGCTTGGCCCAACGTGAGCCGTGAGCAGTGTTTGATCGGCTCACACTGGGCTTTAAAGCACAGGCTTTGAGTGAAGTATGTGTCCAAAATTAAATTAAAAACAACAAATAAAAAAACCACCCTCTCACCCTCGGAAGTGTCTTACTTATGGCTGGCTGTATGCGGTCGTAGAGCGGAACTGCCAATCAATGACTCCCATTAAGGTTTTGCGGTCACGAACAGTGTGCCAAAAATTTCGGCTGCACTGCCCGAGCCCGAACTTCTAAGTCGACACCTGATGAAGGCATTGTTTGCCGAAACATGTTGTGAAGCCATTTGATTAATAAAGAAGATTACAGAATAATAACTACCCTGGCTTGCTGTCATCTTGCGCCCTGAAAAAAAACACACTATTTTTGCAACTAGTATCCTTCGAACTTCTAAAGGTTCACTCATCTCTAGTCAAAAGTATAAGCATCTTTTACAGCAGAAGTGCTACTCCACTGGACCATGCTCACAGGATTCTCTAGGTGTGTGTCTTTAGGATGCCTTGCATTGCTACCCTGTGCCTTTAATAAAGACTATACAAAAGCACGCTAAATAAAAAGGCCCATATCTAGGGAACCAATCTATAGAAGACAAAAAACAGAATATTTACGGGAGCAGCAGGAATAAATTGGGCAAAACAAGGCCACCATTGAGCTGTTGACAAGTCCGGTTTAAAGATATTCATTCATTTAAATATATTTCAGGTAGCTACCCATTAACGTACCTTGGTTTTCTTGGGCAAAGAAGGTTGGGACTCCCTTGCAAAGAGATTCAATGTGACGACCAAACTGTGCCACATTCTTGACTTTGGTCTGAGAGATTGTGTAGGTCAAGGACCTTGGAGGAGGAGCATTGAAGTTCTGTAAAAACATATAATACAGGTGGGTTCATTCTTACTGTCCAACAGAAGTTATACTAAATTGAAGAATCTTGCGATTTTCAGATCATAATGAACTAAATATCTACACTCTTTTCAGTCATTAATACGCCAAAGTGCTGTGTGATCTTGGACTTTCACATATCAGAAGACACTAGATGTTAACCATATCTTGGATGAGATGTACACGCGGTGACATTGTGAGGCTTCTTATTTCAGATTAAATGTTTTCTCATTTGCATTTATGGGAAATAAAGAAAAATATGTTTCCAGATCTACAAGCCCACGCCCCTGTTTAGTTGGACTTGGCAGGTTACATATAAATATTGATGTGTAACGATAACATAAAGATTAAATCATATGTGCGTGTGTATGCAAATGTGCACGGACTTTTGGATGTAAGCCCAAGGTCAGTCTGACTCTATAATGTTCTCTAAAAATGTGCGCCTGAATTCTAAATGTAACATTTACACCTTTAAAAATAAAAAGGACATTTAAAGGCACACTGACCCATTGATAACAAATACGGGATAACATGAAATAAGCCATATATTTCGATAGGCACGTTCCTACGACTGCTACTTTTCCTGATCTCTCTCATATGCAAATACATGTTAAACTCTGCCAAACATGAATTCTTATTTCTAGTGAGAAAGAATGGATCAGAGATGTTGAAATCCAACATACCCAATCCTTCTTTCCTTGAAAGATGGATGGTCCTGCTCAAATGATAGACTCTTTTAGGGGTTTTCCCAAGGAAAAAAAAAATTATCCATAGATCTTGGAATAATAATTTCCACAATTGGATGTTTAAAAAAATGTCCCTGTGCTGAGATAATCTTATATATGTGTCCCTGCTATGTACTGTGTAATGATGTGTCTGATCGTACAGGAACATGGTCTGATCATACCACACCTCCTGTGCTGAGATAATCTTATATATGTGTCCCTGCTATGTACTGTGTAATGGATGTGTTGACCATACAGGGATATGGTCTGATCATACCACATCAACTGAAATGCGTCAACATGTATCCCACCTTGCTGATGTTATGATACCTGTCTTATACGCTCAATAAAGAAGGAAGCACTTATGGGATTCCATGTGGTCTGATGTCTACTTTTCTCTGGATTTTGTTTGAGAATTCCAGTGCTTGCTGGCATACTCAAATGAAGCATCATCAGTGACACTCATGTCAGGAGCAGGGACAGTCCCTGCGTGTTGTGCACTGTGTGAGGTGCACAATGACAGTGCACTTTCTGTTGTTAGATCAGTAGTTATAAAATGACAGCAAAGCACACTGTCAGCACTGTCAGAATAATGTGACATCACTTTCGGGGATGGCACAGGCTCTGCATGTCTGAGATTATGAAACCACTCTGTTGCCAACTCATTATTGCTGATCTGTGCTGACAACAGGGAGAGCACTGTCATTGTGCACATCACAAGGTGCACATCACGAAGGGACTAGCATAGCCCCTGAAATGGGCATCACTGATGATGCTTAGTTTGAGTATCCTAGCATGCACTTGGATTCTCAAATGGACGTCATCAGAGAGGAAGAGGGGAAAAAAGTATAATAGCAGTTATATAGTGTAGGTAAAAAATGGTAAGGAATTTGTAATGTACGTGTACTAAAAATTAGTTTAGAATAGTACTAATACATGGGGATTTCAAGAAAATTACTTTGGCCTTTGAACCAATCTTTAACTATAGATAAAATTATTAATATTCAACCAATATCATGCAAATGTGCCACTTGTCTGTTGTCCATCTCAAGAACCATATAAAAAAAAATAAATGGGGAGGCTGCTAAATTGCAATAAGGTACCAATCCTTGATTTTTAGTACATGATAATATTGTGCAGCTTTCACTGATTACAGGTACTGAGTAATTTGAGATGTTGTATGCAGTGTTTTTATGTGTAGACACAGTTCCTATAGCCTACTTACATGTAAAATCAGTGAAATTTGTTGCAATAAGCATATGCACTTTTGTATGGATAAACTTACCTGTCTCTCCTGGCTGGCTTTTTGCAGTTCTTCCAAGCTGGGGACAACATTCCTGTTCATCCTGCTAACCACACAATGTCTGGTTCCCAAAAGTCGTACTGCAAACATGCCCTGGAAGAAAATATGTTCAGCTTGATTACAACTCAAAACTCTTGAATTCTTCAGACGATTGCATGTGTTTTACATGTTTGATCCAATGGTCTCCAAACCGTTACTGTCTATCTGTTTAATAACTACAGCTACATCCATGGCATGATTTTTAGGACAGTCGAATAGTAACAGATGGAAGATGACTAACCTGAACTAAGATATCTGATTATAAGACAGTAATAATGAGAACTTCTCATTGGAAATATGTAAACAGTTCTACCATATCTTGGACATTCCCCTGTGTAATCACTGCATATATATCTTTTTCTATCACAAATTAACTCTATTCCTCCTTGCTGAAGTCTAAGGAGAAAGCTTTTCTCCTAGTGGAGAGTGACATATCAATCCGGCATATCCGTAGTGAGGAGACTTATAGCCGCAATGCTCCTCTGGGAAATATGCAAATTGTCTCTTCATTTTGGAATATTGAATTCCCTTCAAAATAGGATGTAGCAATCCTAATAGTCAACATGGACCCTTTAATGAGCTTTGTCATATGACTTAAGATTTATGCCAGATCAGAACCCCAATTTACAGATGCTGCATTTTGGGGTGATTTCCCCTCCTTCGTGCAAAGTATGAGATCTGATGTGGCTGTATGAGAGGCTAAGATGGGGTCTAAGGGGAAAGCTTTTCTCCTTGTGAAGAGTGACACACCAATCTGGCATGCCAGTAGTGAGGAGACTTATAGACGCAATGCTCCTCTGGGAAATATGCAAATTTTCCCTTCAGGGAGGAAGTAGGTGATACACACCAAAAATGGTATTCCATTTACCAGTACAAAAAAGTGGGTCAGAATGGTTTGTACCAAATTAATTTAAAAGCACATCTCTTTTAATAAAGCTGGCACATTTAGGGTTACCTGAAAGTAAAACAATAAAACCTATTCCTACTTTAAACAGACATAAATTTATTTTATAAGATGTGCGATTTTCTAGCTTGAAGTTTAATACATTTGTCATAATCATGGTGACCACGCTTATTCTATAGTGATCACGTTTCAACCTCTTTTTCTCTATCGCCTCATTGGGGGACACAGGACACCATGATATCCTGTGTCCCCCAATGATGGCTCAGAGAAAGAGATTTTACGGTGAGTACACAAAAATCTTCTTTTTAACTTCTTGGTGAGTGCAGCATAAAAAGTAAAGTTTGTGCCCAATGGCATATGATATTGTGAAACAACTTTTAGCTCAGTTTAAGCTAAAGATTAGTGCAAACACATTGGTGAGTGTGAGCCTGGATGTCTATGGGGAACACGATGCAACACATAGTTATGCTTTTAGGGGTACATTGTTTTAAGTTGTTCAAATGAGGGCTACTTGGTTTAGAATTATAAGTCATGGACACTTACATTTCCGTAGTCCCACATGGAATTCCAAGAGTTCCAGCCATTGTAATGGTTTATATTGGCAATGTTATCGTGATTATCAATGTTCACAGTCTGATGGACATTGCCTCCATCATTGCCCTCATTGTTGATATTGATATTCTGTAAATGATGGACAGTTACATTAGACATGTACAGATGTTTTGCATAGCATCCAGTGAATAGTTTAACAATTAGTCACTTGAAAACATTTTAAAGGAAATTAGGAAATTTGGTAAAAAAAAATATAAATAAAGAAAAGTAACTTTATGGAAAAAAATGTTTCCTAAATTAGAACATAGATACTTAGAGAATTTCCCTTAGGAATATATGTGGGAATGTGGAATGGATGGCATGCTGAAAATAATTATCCCATTACCATGATGTACTTTTAATCATAGTCATTGTCATCCATCATGAGCCATCTCTAATCAGTCACAGCTAATAGGCTTATAATTGGTACATGGTCATTATGTGTATATTAAAAGAATGTGTAACCTACATCAGTTGCAAAAACCACGCCAAGGGCCGCGAGGAGGATCTGAAATGAAAATATAGGAGTTAGTGAGTCAGCCGTGACACTTGATCATTTTGATGTCATGAGAGACCCAGACATTGTTGGTATATGAATCATGTCCTGCAAAATAATTTCACTAGTTACTATGTATAGCAGTGTTCTCCAAATCCATTCCTCAAGGTCCACTTTTGCATGTTTTCAAGATTTCCTTAGTATTTAACAGGGGATAATTTAATCACCTCCACAGGTGGTGATTTAAACTCCTGTGCAATGCTAAGGAAATCCTGAAAGCTTGCACTGTTGGTGGCTTTTGAGGACTGGAGTTGCGAAACACTGATGTAGAGTGAGCATAATGTTTCTGACTACAAGTCGTAAAGCCATTTTATCTCATGTTTATGTAATATATTTCTTCTTTGCTTAAAAAAGTTGCAGCTCCCACAGAAGTTTTAAAGTCTAAAGTGACACATCTGTCAGGACTTTTGCTAATAGTCATTAAACATGTAGGAAAAATAGTCAAAAACCATATGGGAGAAATAATGGTGGATGTAATGGTTGTTGTTACTGAAAATTCCTACCTACTATGGAAGAGTCTTTAGTTATAGAAGTAAAGCAAATGGACAGAAAAGAGTAAAATGGTTACTTACGAGAGCCTTCATTCTGTGTGTTGGAGACGACTACAAGCAGGGGAGCAGTGGTAGTGTATCTCCCATATATATGCATGATAATGAGTCTTTGGTAAACAGGCAGGGCCGCAATCCGTAATCACTGGAAAGAGTCCACATCAAAATGACGCATACGTTCGATAACTTTATCACAATTTCTGTACAAGGTAAATTTGTTTAATGGGATACAATTTGGTGAAATCATAAACAAATAGAAATAGATGATAACCAATGACTGGTTGGGTGTTGTAATATTTTGTTAAAAAAGCTAAGAAGCCACAGAGAAACAGGTTTGGTATTTCCGTTGGGCTTCCTTTGATGAATCAACATGCAAATATCACTTCCTTCACTTTCGTATTCTGTCGTGACTTAGATTAGTAGGCAAAGTACATTTCTTTTTAAGATACATGGAAGTAAACTACTCACAACATATAGAACCTCATAAAAAGCAAAAGCTATGTCCTGCAACAACAAGATGCTGTATGAAGGCTGAATGATTGTATTATCAATTGACCTGTCCCCATACAGTGCTTATCTGCTTTGGTATATTAGATTGGCACTGCTTTATTGATATATATTTGGTTATCTAAATGCGCATTTAAGGGTTTGTCAGCTTCACCTTAAAATAGGGGAACAACATCTATATTCTCTACACTTTGATATCACCAAACATCTTACCAATATGGAGAAGGTCTATCAAAAAGTCTCGAGAGACAAAAGGGTGAATAAAAGTGTACAATTTTTATTGAGGTACTTGAAAACAAGTTTATCCACAGACAATTGATTTACAAAAAAACAAAGAAACACACAGAAAAAAGAACTTAGCCCTAGTAGGAATCTACAAGGATTCAATAGGGAACAGTGCCTCATGGCTCACTAGAGGGGCAGGACCAGCGACAACTGAATTCAAAGGTAAATGACTCCAACCCACCTATTTAGGCCCATGGTACGGTATCGCCCCAATTCCAAGATGGTCCGTGATTTAACAGTGACCCTAATAAAGACTGATACTCCCCCAAACAATTAATATATCACCAACTGATTCACATGTTATCAAAAATTGAAAAGTTTAAAGGAAAAAGATTTAGATAAGAAAAGGAAAAGACAGACGACAAATCATCACCTTTAATATAACCAGACCTGAGGATTATAAATTAGAGATGACGAGTACTAAAATGCTCGGTGCTCGATGCTCTGGCCGATCATCCAAGATACTGTGTACTCGCCGAGCACCGAGCCCAATGTAAGTCAGTTAGTGACAGCTCCGCCCACAGACTCACTATAAACGAGTGTTTCTGGAAAGGGCGGGAGGGTGGCTTTTTCAATCATCGCAGATACAACACTTGCTGTGGCCCCAGATGACCCTAACAATCAATCTGCTCTCTGTGAGTGCAGCTCACTATGTGCACTGTAGGAGCTGTGTATTGTGTCAGATCGATAATTATTTGAGAGGAGTCGAGCATTCAGCGTACTCGTGCTCTCCGAGCATCCGAGTCCGGGATACTCGTGCGAGAAGAGTAGCACTGAGCATGCTCGCTCATCATTAATTTAATACATATTTCTCAAACATTAGACTTACAGGTTTTATAAAGGTATGCCCAGGAGGATACAAAATACAGATCGGCTGAGAGATCAGCAAAGCTAGACATGTTAATTTTATAATGCGCCCTACTCACAAATAGTCAGCACCCCAACAACCTGTCCTGCGAGACTGCTCACTTCACAGTCCATCAGCACGTATCACCTGGTCTCCAAAAAGTCAGAGCAATAGCAAAAAATGGGAGAAAATAGAAAAAAGGAAAAGTCAGAGCTAGACAAAGAGAAGAGAGGAATAGGATGGAAAAGACGTATAGATCACAGGAAAGAAAGACAAGAGAGATAATCACAACTGTCACACAGGCGTATGTATGTAATGAGGAAGCAGGCAAACACTACTATATCCCCTTGGTCCTGCCCCTCTAGTGAGCCGTGAATCACACCATTCTCTAATGAATCCTTGTAGATTCCTACTAGGCCAAAGTACTTTTTTCTGTGTGTTTCTTTGTTTTTTGTAAATCAATTGTCTGTGCATAAACTAGTTTTCAAGTACCTCAATAAAATTGTACACTTTTATTCACCCTTTTGTCTCTCAGACTTTTTGATAGATGTTGTTGGTGGGGTGATTATATCCTGTGTGACTTATGATCAATATGGAGAGGAATATAAAATAAAACATCATTTTTAATTTTCTTTATATGAAACAAAGTTGGTGTATGTATAGAGTTAGAATAATAACCTATGTAAATGCAACTAATATGTCACGGTTGTATTCCCAGGAAGATAGGGTTATAAAGAAATATTGCAACAGACTTCCTAAATCAAACAGACAAAATGTAATTGCTCATTCAAACCCCATGGGGCAACTGTTGTAAATTGGAAGATCCAAAATTTCTCACGTTGCGGTATCTTTTTGAACTAATTCCCACCTCCCAATGGGGGTACACTAGTTTCATAGCCATAAATTTCATGCAATCTGGATTACCATTATGTGAATAATTTACATGTTGCTAGTGGAGTATCCTTCCTCTTTGGATGTCAGACGTACAGTATGTACCCTAATCCTCCCACGCAAATCTCTAATTGTTTACTTCACATACTTCAAGTATCTTTTATTTGTCTGTTGACACTAAATTCTGTACTTTCCAGAGATGCTCACAGTCTATATAATGATTGCTGTAGTGACATTGTGTGTGTTACCTAGTACCCTGGTTGGGGTAAAATGACTTTGGACAAACCTATCATTAATATTCCTGCCCGTCTTTATGGAAATCACCCACCTGGTAAATACATATCGGGGTCTTAACCATGATTAAGACTTCCTGAAGTTGAAACGAGCGGGTTCCTTCCTAGTGCTGGGGTCATTCTACTATCTGCTGGATGATGTTTTAAACTGAAGAATAAAGGATATTTGATTTTTAATTCATCTGCCCTGTCTGTCTTCATTGTAGATTTCTCTTGCTTTGTCACTTGATCACTTTTTAGGACACTTCTGCAGTTCTGCATAATATTCATATTAAGATAAGCGCGTTCATAGGTCCTGTTTCTTAGAACATTTCCTTCTCAATCTTAATCACTGCCCTTTTGGTATGGTCCATGTAAGTAGAATAGTTATTAGCCATGGATATGTGATAGTTTTTATTTCTTCTGTAACATTTTTTAATAGGTCAACATCATGGAAAGGTAAGAAATCAGCACATAATGTGAAAATAAATTGCCCAAATACCTCCCTTTGACTGTGAAGAAGACAAAAATACTATTGGAAAACTGCTTTTTACCTGCTAACGTTTAATGGTCCCCAGGTAAAATAAAGTAAAAAAAAACACACACTCACCTCCCAGATGAATGCTGTTCCAGAGATGTCGATGCTTTCTTCCGGCAGTCTCTTAGTATTTTGTCCAAGTGAACATCTTGATGAAGTGGTAAATGCAAAACATATGTTGGATGGGTGGCTGCCTAAATATAAGGTATTTTGGTGGTAATTATTCTGGCTGCTCAGTGCAGTGCAAGAATCTAGGTCTCTAAAGTGTCTATTTCTCTGATATTTGTATTGACCATTGTACTCACATGCAAACATCCTCAGATAGTTCCATCTCAACCACACTGTCTTGAAGAGCACAGAAGAAATAGAGATGATTTTCACTGAAATCTTGTATTTAAGTACAACTGGGTAGGTAAAAAGAGTGATTCTTCATCAGAGCAATAAACGTGTGCATTCTAAGATGGCAGACAAAACACTAGATTGGGAAGAAGGGAGAAGCAAGGCTAACATCACAGAGCTACAGGAAAAGCAAGGGGATAAAATATACCAAAGGCAGTACTTTTACCTAGGAACAGAGAAGAAATGCAATACACAGCACATACAACAATGAATAATCCTACTCATGGGACATAACAATAACGTTTATTTTGGGCATTTTTTATGTCTGTTAAATTTACACTTTACTTTACATTGGGGATGCTCATTTGACTACCAGTGCTGCCATGTGATTTATTCCAAGTTATTGATCTCTTTTATTTATTTGAAATTAAAAAGAAAAAAATCTTCATATTTAAAGGAAATCTGTCAGGTCAAATATCCATATGTAGCTGATATCATTTTCTAATTCCTACCTCTAAGCTCTCTCTATTTATGTATTTCTTTTGTTTATACTTCTCTCCTATCCTCTGTAAACTGCAAAAAAAGAGATATATTCCGTCTGTTAATCACAGTGAGTGATCATTTACTTCTCTGCTGTCCACTCCCCATTAGATTAATATTTGTGTAAGACACATGAATCCTCTCTCTGTGTACAGCTCTCGAGGAGTACTTCATGCATAGCAGAAAGGACAGGGAGGAGGTGTTTGCTCTTAGCTGAAGCTCTGACCTCTTCAAGTCATTATATGTATCTTCAAGGCATGTGTGTAGTGTGTGCAGTCTGAGATATATTTCTATGTGATTATATGAACATTTGATAATTTGTTCAGCAGATACACAAATTACATGTCTGCAGGAAAACCAACGTTCATATAACAGAAATCTCTTATAGACACCACACAAATTGCACATAATTTTCAGAGACTTCAGCACAGAGCACAGATGGGAGAGACAGTACACCAGCTTGGATACTTGTGGATATTTAAATAATATTTACACAGCCAGACTAATCGGCTGTGAAAGTAATGGAGTTGAACTAATGCACCAGCTGCCTGCAGGGTATAAAAATTATTATAGTAAGGAAACTACAAAGGTTACAGTAATGATTTTATATATTTTTTAAAGGTCTGCCAGAGCACTATTCAAGGGTAATAATAGTGTCATACTGAAAAATGACCTGACAGAGTTCCTTTAAGAGCTGGATTCTGCTTATCTTCATTTCATTTACACTTTATTTTTATTTTATGGCTTTCATCCTGACTTGATATATTTCTGTCTTGTGTGTTCTTTATAAGATGCTAAAAGAAAATTCCAAATGAAACTGTCCATAGGAAAAATTGTAAGACTTCCTCTGACTCAACTCTAGAGCAGTCTAGGATGGGACTTGCTGCTGTGCTATCTGCTTGGGGTCTCGAGTTTATGCCAATAGGCAAGGTAATGCCTAGTAAATCATTTACAAGCATTGATTTACAGGTCATGTTAACATTACTGAAAATTATTAACAGTACCCCACAAGATGATACAACTTGAAGCTTCTCAAAGCCTCTACCTCCCTTATAATTTATTGTCAATTAGAGTCTTATATGACCACAGGTCACTTTTTTAATGCTTCACCATTGCCAGAAATATCAAACCTAAACTCTTACTATGGGCCTATAGGAGACTTTATCCTATTGGTTCTAGATAAATTAGTTCTTCTTTGGTTCTTGATATGTTTGTAGTCAAGGTGAGGATTATGCTCAGTTTTGCATTTAAGGGATTATTTAATTTTAGACTCTCTTTCATTTCTCAGTTTCCAATTCATCACTCACACTTGCTTCACAGCTAAACATGAGGGCAAGAAGAGTCTCAGAGGAGTGGGTGTGAGCAACTGGTAAAAATGACCCTATAAGAGGAAATCAATCATTATGGCACACCCAAAGAACAGAGAATTAATGACTGAGGGAAACACTTTACCATGGGCCTTTTTAAAATTACTATAGCACAGATGTTAGCCATTAATTTATCTGTGAAATAATCTGAGAATGTATTTATCTTCTGATATTTTAAGAATAAATTATTAATTACAAATTGTGTATATTGGGGTAGATTGTTTCTATTTCATCTATTAAACCATTTAGAGTTTCCCATGAAATATGTGTTTGGCTTGGCTTAAATTACATATACAATTAATCATGGAATATTTTCTTGTATTCTTATAGGCCAGATTTCTGACTAATCTTATTTGTCTTAAAGGGACTCTGTCAGGTCATGTTTCAGTATGATACTTATCATACACTTGAATAGGGCTTGGGCAGCCCTTTCAGAATACGGAAAAATCATTATTGTACCCTCTGTAGTTCTCTTGCTAAAAATACCTTTACACCGAGCAGGCAACTAGCTTCACTAGTGTGGTCCATTACTTTCACTGCCAAATAGTCCACAGTATGTAAATGTTCATTTATAAGTCACTCCTTCCCAGGTTGTCATTCCCTTCCCCCTGTGCTCTGTTCCTCACTGCTAGTTTCATTTTCATTTTCCTGTTAGGCATGGTGCTTCTGATGGGAAGGGGGAAGGAGAGGGAGGTAGAGATGGCAGGCACACATCCGATAGCTCAGCTAGGTAAGGCAGTCTCCTCCATCTCTCTGAGCACAGGCCCGTGCAGTCTGTGAGACATTCTATGTGTTTATTTGAACATTTGTTTTGCTGCAGGCAGTAGGATTCAGACCACGCCCATGTAAGTAACGTCTACTGAACCCTCCTTGTGATCAGTGTAGTGATGTCACTAGATGTATATTCATTCCCTGGGGAGTGTGCAGCAGAGAAGTAAGTGATCACTCACTGTGACTGACAGTTGGAATGATCCTCTTTTTCTTTCGCAGTTTACAGAGGATAGGGAGTGAGTATAAATAAAAGAAATACATGAATAAAAAGAGCTTCACCAGAGGAATTAGAAAATGATATAATAATAATCTTTATTTACAAAGCGCTAACATATTCTACAGCGCTTTACAATTCAGAGGTTCATATTCAAACAATCATAAGAAACAATTATCAGAAAATACAATACAATATAAGATACAGTACAAGCATAATATAATAATTAAAACAAAATAATGATAGCCCTGCTCATAAGAGCTTACAATCTAACAATGAGATGGGGGTGACGCAAAGTACAGGAGCTTATTTACAATGATGGTATAGTCAACATGAGGAAATGGGGAACAGATAGGAGCAGCATAAGTGGCCACCAACCATTATTTGTGATGCATTTGAGACTGGTGGAGTGGATAGGCTATGTCTAAATGACTTTGACTAGGGATCATGATAGGCCACCCTAAAAAGATGTGTTTTTACGGTTCACCTGAAACTATGTAAGTTGTGGATACACCTAATTTCTTGGGGTAGAGCATTCCAGAGAATTGGTTCAGCTCAGGAGAAGGCTTGGAGCCAGGAGTGGGAGGTTTGGATTAATATAGAAGTTAGTCTAAAGTCACTTCAGAGTGAAGAGAATGGGTAGGGTGATAGACAGAGATGAGGGAGGAGATGTAGGGAGGTGCTGCACTGTAAAGAGCTTTGTGGGTGAAAACAAGCAGTTTGAATTGGATCCTATAGTGTATAGGCAGCCAGTGCAATGACTGGCATAGAGCAGAAGCGTCCGAGTAACGTTTAGCTAGACAGGTGACCCTGACTGCTTCATTATGGACTGGAGAGGGGAGTCTAGTGCAGGAGAGTGAATTTTAAAAGGATCCTATAATCACCCAAGGATCAGAAATGATTGATTATATGACTATCATCCAATTTTCTCTCATATAGCCACATATCAAACCTTTCTACATCTGGATGCCACACACAAAAGTATCAAATTACTCCATCTTGTTGTCAGACCAAATATACATGTGTTATGAACAACAACCCTTCCTCCCGCTTATATGGAATGATCTCACCGGGTTGTCTTCACTGGTTCACATAATTTTAAGTCCTTCAAACACGGGATGACCTTTTTCTAGTGATGTCCAGGCTGAATTGGGCTCAATAAGATGTTCAAATTGCCACCATGTCATCTGATCTGCTCCCTCATCAGGGGAGTCATGGTTTAGGTGGAGGGATTATTTTAATCACACAAAGCCCCCTTACAGATGATGGCACATACAGGTGTCCAGCATGGCCCCTTGTCAGCATACACGGCCGTGTATGAATGAATTAAAGAATCAGGGCCACAGTGAGGGTTTTTGTGGTTTCCAAGGTGAGAAAGGGGCGAATTCTAGAGATGTTCTTCAGGTGCAAGTGGCAAGAGCGGGCGAGAGATTGTATATATGGGGTGAAGGAAAGATCAGAGTCAAACATAACACCCAGACAGCAAGCCTGCTGACTAGGCATTATAGTGGTGCTGCACACTGAGAGGGAGATGTCAAATTTAGGGAGGTTAGTGGAGGGTGAGAGCAGAAGTTCAGTTTTGGAAAGGGTGAGTTTCAGATAGTGAGCGGACATGATATTGGAAATTGCGGTTAGACAGCCATTGGTGGTCTTTATTAGAGCGGGAGTAAGGTCAGGGGAAGAAGTGTACATTTGAGTGTCATCAACATAAAGATGGTACTGAAAGCCAAATCTGCTGTTGATCTGTCCAATAAGGGCCATGTAGAGAGAGAAGAGAAGAGGTCCAAGGACTGAACTTTGAGGGACCCTAATAGTGAGAGGAAGAGGAGAAGAAGTGGAGCAAATGATACACTGAAAGAGCGATCAGAAAGATAGGAAGAGAACTAGGAGAGAGCCGTGTCCCTGATGCCGATGGAGTGTAGCATGGAGAGTAGGAGATGGTGGTCAACAGTGTCAAAGGCTGCAGAGAGATCAAAAAGAATAAGCAGAGAGTGGTCACCATTACGTTTTGCTGTGAGAAGGTCATTGGTCACTTTGGTGAGAGCAGTTTCTGCAGAATGTAGGGGCCGGAAACCAGACTTTAATGGGTCTAGAAAAGAGTGAGTGGAGAGGTAATGGGTGAGGCGGGAGTAGACCAGGTGCTCCAGGAGTTTAGAGATGAAGGGGAGATTGGAGACTGGTCTGTAGTTGTTTGTGCAGGATGTGTCGAGAGAGGTTTTCTTTAATAAGGGTGGAGGGGAAGATACCAAAAGAGAGGGAGAGATTGAAGATTAGAGTAGGTGTGAGGGGATTGGGTCAGTAGTGCATGTGGTGGGACGAGAGGAAGAGAGGAGCCTGGATACTTCTTCTGTGACTGGGTCAAATGTGGAGAGTGAGCCGGAGGAAATGTGGGGAGAGGTAGGGGTAACAGTGATTTGAGGTTGGGAGTTGATTTCCTGACAGATGTTTTCTATTTTCTCTGTGAAGTAAGAAGCCAGATCATCAGCACATAGGTCAGTGATAGGGGCCTGCACTTTAGGACTGAGGAGAGAGTGAAAGGTGTCAAAGAGTTTTTTTGGATTGCTGGATAGTGAGGAGATCAGGGTGGTGAAAGAGGTTTGTTTGGCAAGGTGAAGGGCAAAGTTCTCAGCATAAATTTATAGTGAATGAAGCTTTCTGGTGTGCGGGCTTTCCTCCATAGATGTTCAGCACTCCTGGAGCATCAATGGAGGAATCAGGTTTGTGATGTGAGCAAGGGCTATTTTATTCTATGTTTGGAGGTTCTGAGGGTGAGGGTTGCTAATTGGTCCAGGTAGCTTCTAAGAGTCATTTAAGTGATTTACTGCCAGATCGGGACAGGAGAATGAGGAGATTGGGGACAGTGATGACTGTATAGAGTCTGTGAATGTATGAGGGTTAATGGCCTGTAGATTTCTGAATGTGTGATAGGTCGAATGTGTGCGAGGATTTTGGAATGTGAAGGAGAGAATGTTGTGGTCAGAGAGGGGAAGAGGTGAATTATCTAGGAGCTGGGATACAGATGGGGAGATGAGACTGTTTATAGGGATGTTGAAGTCTCCCAGAATATGGTTTGGTAATTCTGAGGACATGAAGTGTGGCAGAAACGTGGAGAAATGGTCGAGGAACTGGGTGGGTGACCCTGCGGGTGGTATACCACTGCTACTCTGAGGGAGAGGGGGTAAAAGAGTCTAATGGTGTGGACCTCAAAAGAAGGGAATGAGAGTGATGGAGCTGGGTGGATGACCTGGAAAGTTAATTGTGGGGACAGGAGTAAGTCAACTCCACCACCATGTTTGTTCCCAGGTCTTTCGGGAATGAGAGAAGTGAAAGCCGCCATAAGAAATAGCGGCAGAGTACACTGTGTCTGAGTCCTGAATCCAGGTTTCAGTGAGGGCCAGCAGATTAAGAGAGTTAGTGAGAAAGTAGTTGTGGATGTAGGGATGCTTGCTGCATACAGACCATGGATGCCAGAAAGCGCAATTGAAAGAGGGAGATAAAGGTGTGCAAGTAATGTTGATAAGGTTAGCATGGTTTCTATATGTGGTAGGAGAGGAGTTGAAGTTGGTGGAGCGTAGACCAGGATATCGAGAGATATCACCTGACAGGAGCAGCAGTAAAAAGAGAAAAGGCAAAACGTTTTTGTAATTGTGACTTTGTTTATGATGCAATAGCCTGGAATATGGTGGTCTGAGATTATTCATTACGTTGAAGAGAGTATGGAAGCTCAATAAAGTAGAGGGAAGGAGAGAGGCTTATGTGGATGAGGGGTGATTGAGGGGGAATGGAACGGTGAAAGCGAATGGCAAAGGCACATAGGAAAATAGACATTGAAGCAAAGGACATGGTAAAAAATAAAAAACGTAAGAGAGTGGGTTACCGGACTTCTCCCCTGACTAACTGCCATGAAGTAACTGCAAGCCACTTAGCATTCAATGCCACTTTGCATGAGATGCCACACGTGTACCCCTTAAGACTGAACTAGATTTATAGGGCACACTAAAGAATCAGGTGAGGAGGATTGTGGGAAGTCACATGGCTTCAGGTAATTAGCAGCTACACTTCACAGTAGGGGATACATAGATAATGAAAGCGACAGATCAGACATTAGGGAAAAGCTGGCTCCACACAATTACACCTTCCACAAGATAACATTAACAATGTGGGAAATAGTCATATACTGGTGAGTAAAGAATATAATGCATACAAATGACATAGGAGAGTTTATAATAAATGCAGAGGTAGAGTTACCATAAGGCTATATGAGTCAGGCTGATATTGCAATGGAGGTCATTGCAGCAAGAACAGGTAGAATTGACATGCAGTGTTACAATGAGATTGGAAGCCCAGTTTAGCAAATGCAGATGACAGCAAACGGTGTCGGAATATTACCCTAAGACCATTAGGCTATATGAAATATTAACTGTATGAACAGAAGAGAGGATGAATATTAATCAAGTGCCCTCAAGTAACTGCAAGCCACTTAGCATTCAATGCCACTTTGCATGAGATGCCACACCTGCAGACCCCCCACAGATATTAGTTACGTACGGGTTTTTGACCTGGCAGATTCCCTTAAAATAGCAATTTACACCAATGAATATTCTTATCCTCCATATATATTGCAATCATTCTAAAATAAAACATTTTTACTTCCAACTACCAATGTAAATTGTCACTTAGCAAAACCTACAAGCCTGATTCATGACTGCCTATGCACCTGTTATTTGTTTAGTTATGTGTCTTTTGCACCTTTTTTGTTTGCATCCAATTTATTATTCTATTTGCATCTTTTTGTAAGTCTAGTTAATTTGTGCTTATCTCTTTTTTAATTTATTTCCGCAGAGTCCAGTGATTCCAGATGTTTTCAACTGATTCACCAATTGCAACTTTATTAAAAGTTGCAAACTTTTGTGCAACTTCACTCCAGCCATCCACCGGAGTGATTATCTGCACTTAATTCAAAATGTCAAATTTTTTGTAATCTTTTAAAAAGTTATGACAAGGTTGCAAAAAATTATACAAGACCGGAAAAAAGCCCATTTTTGTTCATGCAACAAATTCATGAACTGCGTGCGCTATTTTGATGATTTTGACACAAAACTCTGCAGCAATTGCCACAAAACTAAAAAGAATAAATATAGCACATGATGAATTGGGGCCACAGACTTTCTGCTGCATGCAACATACCAATGAAACAAAAAGAACATATACACCTTAAAGGGAAACTGTCATCACCCTTGGGCATTTTAATCTGTGCCCACCAGCTTACACATAATGTAAATGGGGTTCTATTAACTCCTCTATGTGCCCAGATGTGTCCCTCATACCTGAGATTTTATTCTGTCCAGTGCTGGCCTCCTATTGAGTCCAGGAGGCTGCTATTTAGTCCAGGTGGATTATGTCCTTGCCGCCTCCCTGGCTGCAAAACCCACATGCATTTTTTAATATTGCCGCCCCCATTTGTGACCGGCGCTTGAGTGACAGTCGAACTCATGCCTGCACAGTGAAGCGGGTCTCCGTACTCCATTGAACATAGTGCCGATGTCTCGTGAAACTTCACAAATCTCGCGAGACTTCACAAATCTCGCGAGACGTCGACACTATGTTCATTGGAGTCCGGCTGTCACTCAAGCGCCTGCCGGTTACAGATAGGGGAGGCAATTTTTAAAAATGCAGGGCGAGTTTTGAAGCCAGGGGGTGGCGAGGACATGATCCACCTGGGCTAAATAGCAGCCTCCTGGACTCAATAAGAGGCCAGTGCTGGACAGAATAAAAGTTCTTTTCTCAGGTGTGAGGGGCACGCCTGGGCACATAAAGAGTTTACAAGAACCCCATTTACATTATGTGTAAGCTGGTGGGCACAGTTTAAAATGCCCAAAGGGGTGACAATTTCCCTTTAAGGCCAGAGACACACGATGCGAGACACATGCAAGATACTCGCATGAGTCTCCCTTGACTCACCTGGCACGGCCGCTATCTCTCTGGTTGGGAAAACGTCAGTTGCTGGTGTTTCTATGCAGCTGATGCGCTTCCTCCACAGACCGGCCCCCGTGCCGGGTGAGTCATGTGAGATTCGTGCAAAAATCTTGCATGTGTCTCGCATCGTGTGTTTCCGGCATAATACAACTAATATAACAAATGACTTGTCCAAATTAACCACAAAATGCCACTCTTACTGAAGACTAAAGTTTTCCAATTATTCAATCGTCTTTAGCACTTTGTAGACCCTTTTTTGCTATTACAACCAGTTGCAAAGATTAGCCAAAGCCAGACACCAGCATACTCCAGTGATATTGAGGAATCTTAGCCCATTCTGCATGGCCAATGGCTGCCGGTTAAGAAATATTCTTAGAAAGTGGTTCAGAAAGTTAAGAGAATATATCATTACCTTACACGAACAAGGATACATAAAAATAGTAAAAGCATTGAATTCTCTTAAATACAAGTGGACCCATATTTCCCAAGTTCAAAGTTAAAGTAAAAGTAGCTACACTACATTAACCTGATAGTAAGAGGAGGCTGCCACAAGATTCCTAAGGAGGCAAGTAGTCAAAACACAAGTGATTGCAAAAGACTTGCAACAAGACGTGGTGGCAGTAAGCATAGAAGTGTTACTTTGCTTATCAAAACGTATACTAAATGCTGAAGGTCTCCATACCTGAACTTCAAGACGTAAATCTGTATTGCCTAGAGATAAGCCAATTGATCCTGAGATTCAATTCACAAAAACAATATTCATCTGGCACCATTTCCCATAATGCTGAAATAGTTCTTTGCCACGCGGACCTCCCTATAATGCCCTGCAGCTAAGACATGTTATGGATTAAAATACCTTATACAGTGGTGGTAAGTAACTGGGCTAGCAGAGCTCCAGTGGTTCTTAGCAAGCAGTCTCCACCCCCAGAGTCACTGGGTAAGTCCACATTCACATGATCTGTATTTGGCCAGAATTTTACCTCAGTATTTGTAAGCCAAAACCAGGAGTGGAACAATTAGAGAAATTGTATAATAAATATATATGCTCCACTTCTGTATTTTTTACCCTCTCCTGGTTTGGGCTTACAAATACTGATGTAAAATACTGACTAAATACTGAATGTTTGAACATGGCCTAAGTCTCTCTGCCGTAGAGTTTAAGCTCTTATGGTCAGCGGTATCCTCTGTTTCTCACCTGTAAAGTGTAAGGCCTTATGTCTAGCAGGGTCCTCGATCTGTCTTTTCTTCCCCACGTGTTTCCCGATAAACAGCTGTGTCATCTAGATGATCATTATACCTTGTTATAGTGGTGCTCAATAACTTTGCAATCCCATATCAATGGAGCACAGTGTACAGCAGAATTGTTTTCAATCTCCAGAGTCACTGAATAAGTCTCTCTCTTTTGCAGAGTGTAAGATCTTAAGGTCAACAGAGCCCACTCTTTCTCTCTCTCTCGCTCTCTCTCTTCTTCATAGAGTGTAAGCTCTTATTATCAGTGGGGTCCTCTTTCTCTCTTCAGTTATGTGTCAGCTCTTATTGTCAGCAGCACCCTCTATTCTTTTTCTCCTATAGAGTTTAAGCTCTTATAGTGGACAGGGTTGTCTGTCTCTTCTCTCGCCAAGTGTATTTTTTCTGAGCAATTATAAGTTTTCCAATATTGAAATTTCAGTGAGTTTGCTTGCCGTAAATCTAATGTCTTGGGAAGATTTGGCAAAGCCAGCTAATTTGAATTTCAAAATATCAAGTAATCTCTAATTAAAGATATACACTGTGTTCCAAATTATTATGCAAATTGGTTTTAAGTGTCATATGGTTTTATTTTTATTTTTTTTCAATGAAACCCATTGATGGTATTGTGTCTCAGGGTTCTTTGGATCATTGAAATCAATCTCAGATATCTGTGATAATTAGTTTGGCAGGTGAGCCCAATAAAAGGAAAACTGGGTGTTCCACAATATTACGCAGGCCACAGTTTTCAAGTAACATAGGAAAGAAAAAGGATCTCTCTGCTGCCGAAAAGCAACAAATAGTGCAATGCCTTGGACAAAGGATGAAAACATTAGATATTGCACGAAAACTTAAGCATGATCATCGTATTGTGAAGAGATTTGTGTCTGATTCTGAGCACAGATGTGTTCGTGCAGATAAAGGCAGAATGAGGAAGGTTTCTGCCAGGAAATTTCATCAGATTAAGAGAGCAGCTACGAAAAAGGCCTTACAAACCAACAAGCATTTTCAGTTCTTTGAAACATATTAAATGTATACAAACTCTACTGTGCGTAATAATTTGGAACAGTGCTTTTAGAGTTTTTTTAATCTTGAAAATTATACTGTTATCATAGGGAGATTTCTTCAATAAAATTTGATGTATACTCTAATGGGTGATGACTTTTATTACACTGACTGTCATTTGCACCAACCATTTAGAAAAATCAGAGAAAAAGAACATTTGCATAATAATTTGGAACACAGTGTAAATAAGCCACAGATGTTTTAGGACTCTGTTTTGTCACATAATTAAACTAAACAGCAACTTTTCAGGCCTATGGATGGGCAGCATGTCTGGAGGAGAAAGACAGAAGCATACACTAAAAGGAACACCCTGCTGACAGTGAAGCATAAAGGTAGCTTAATGATTTCCACTGTGAAGCATAGTGGTGGCTCAAAAATGTGTACAGTAATTGTGGTGGTCATTTGGTGATGTGATGATGCTGCCTTGCTTCCTCTGACACTGAAAACCTGCAGGTGGGTTAGACAAGATGGATCAATCCAGTTTAAGGAAACCTGAGTAGAAAATATCATGTCTTTTGTGAGTAAACTGATTGATGGGTATCCTTGGAAATTTATTAAACAGAATCAAAATCCAAAGCATACCTCAAAGTCCAACAAAGAATGGTTTCAGAAGAAGTCCTGAAGCATTCTAGAAATAATGTCACAGTCCCCTGACTTGAACCCCATAGAAAATTTTTAATGAGTTTTAAAGACAATGTTAACCAAAAAATATTAGTGAAATGAAGGGCATTGCCCATGGGAAATGAACTAAGATTCCTCAGAAATACTGCCAGGAGCTGGTGTCTGGCTATGCACCAGGTTTGCTGCAGGTCATATCAGCCAAATCCAGAGATCCAGACAGGGTTTGGTGCTTGAATGATCCACGCTGCTGTCGGGATGAAAAGACATGGGAGACCAGGCTCTGTCGAAAGCTACTTTATTTCCTACGAATTTCGGTGCCGTCCTACACCTTCCTCAGGGTTACAATTCTCTGCACCCCTAGGCTAAGAGCAAAGTGCAGCTTGTATTAAGTTTTGTGAGATCTTAGCAGCAGCAGGAAGGAAGGACATCAAGTTACTGGCAAATAGGCGAATTAAAGGAGATTCAAAGATTGAGACTTGGAGATTGATTTTAGTCCTTCAGAAAGGATTATATAACCATTATGACATAAGATTTATAAAGTAAGTATTTGGTATCACCAGATCTAAAAGATCTAGTTAATGATGTTTGCATTATTTTGTACTGTGAAATCTGATCTGCTTTAGGTTTTGAAAATATACCTGTGTTATGCACCTGTCCTAAATCTGGTCTCTGCTTCCCTCACCCTTGTTTGCCAATTGCTGTTGTGCTCTGTGTCGGGCTTTACATATGGCCCAGTGCGATCCTACAGTCATGGCCAAAAGTATTGACACCCCTGCAATTCTGTCAGATAATACTCAGATTCTTCCTGAAAATGATTGCAATCACAAATTCTTTGGTATTATTATCTTCATTTAATTTGTCTTCAATGAAAAAAAACACAAAAAGAATTGTCCTAAAGCCAAATTGGATATAATTCCACACCAAACATAAAAAGGGTGTGGACAAAAGTATTGGCACCCTTAGAAAAATCATCTGATGCTTCTCTAATTTGTGTAATTAACAGCACCTGTAACTTACCTGTGGCACCTAACAGGTGTTGGCAATAACTAAATCACACTTGCAGCCAGTTGACATGGATTAAAGTTGACTCAACCTCTGTCCTGTGTCCTTGTGTGTACCACATTGAGCATGGAGAAAAGAAAGAAGACCAAAGAACTGTCTGAGGACTTGAGAAACCAAATTGTGAGGAAGCATGAGCATTCTCAAGGCTACAAGTCCATCTCCAAAGACCTGAATGTTCCTGTGTCTACCGTGCGCAGTGTCATCAAGAAGTTTAAAGCCCATGGCACTGTGGCTAACCTCACTAGATGTGGACAGAAAAGAAAAATTGACAAGAGATTTCAACGCAAGATTGTGCGGAGGGTGGATAAAGAACCTCGATTAACATCCAAACAAGTTCAAGCTGCCCTGCAGTCCGTGGGTACAACAGTGTCAACCCGTAGTATCCGTTGGCGTCTGAATGAAAAGGGACTGTATGGTAGGATACCCCGGAAGACCCCACTTTTTACCCCGAGACATAAAAAAGCCAGGCTGGAGTTTGCCAAAACTTACCTGAGAAAGCCTAAAACGTTTTGTAAGAATGTTCTCTCTTTTTGGGCAAAGGCATCAACATAGAGTTTACAGGAGAAAAAAAGAGGCATTCAAAGAAAAGAACACGGTCCCTACAGTAAAACATGGTGGAGGTTCCCTGATGTTTTGGGGTTGCTTTGCTGCCTCTGGCACTGGACTGCTTGACCGTGTGCATGGCATTATGAAGTCTGAAGACTACCAACAAATTTTGCAGCATAATGTAGGGCCCAGTGTGAGAAAGCTGGGTCTCCCTCAGTGGTCATGGGTCTTCCAGAAGGACAATGACCCACAACACACTTCAAAAAGCACTAGAAAATGGTTTGAGAGAAAGCACTGGAGACTTCTAAGGTGGCCAGCAATGAGTCCAGACCTGAATCCCATAGAACACCTGTGGAGAGATCTAAGAATGGCAGTTAGTTTGGAGAAGGCACCCTTCAAATATCAGGGACCTGGAGCAGTTTGCCAAAGAAGAATGGTCTACAATTCCAGCAGAGCATTGTAAGAAACTCATTGATGGTTACCGGAAGCGGTTGATCGCAGTTATTTTGGCTAAAGGTTGTGCAACCAAGTATTAGGCTGAGGGTGCCAATACTTCTGTCCGGCCCATTTTTGGAGTTTTGTGTGAAATGATCAATGTTTTGCTTTTTGCTTCATTCTCTTTTGTGTTTTTTCATTGAAGACAAATTAAATGAAGATAATAATACCAAAGAATTTGTGATTGCAATCATTTTCAGGAAGAAACTGAGTATTATCTGACAGAATTGCAGGGGTGTCAATACTTTTGGCCAACACTGTATGTGATTATCTGCCTGTGCCTATATAGGGCTCATCTAGACACAGTGATGCTGCACCTACTCCACTGGTGTAGTGTCTCCGCTCTAAGGTGAGGGGGTCGCAAGTCCGAGACACTAAACCTGCATCCAACACCATCCCAATTCCAGGCCTGGGGGTCTGGGCAGACCCTATTGAGGGAGGGCCCCATCTCCAGGCTGGAGGAGGGATTAGGTAGAGGGGGCAGGAGAAGAGTTAGTGAGCAGTTAGAGACAGGAGTTGGAGGAGGAAGGATGTCCGGAGGAAGTGGGACAGATGAGTCCTCGGGGACACGGGAGTGGGGGACCCACATGTGTGCCCTGAATCCAGCCCAAAGCGAGTTGGGCAGAGGGACAAGTTGCCTGAGAAGACCGGCCCCGATCTGGCACGAGTGCGGCACGCCTCAACCAGAAAAACCTGAGATAACTGCTCCTGCAAGGGCAGTGGCCACAAATCATGGATAATTGTCATGACCTAGCACCAGGGGACAAGTGACCTGTTACCCTACAAGGACCGTAGCCATCAGCCTGGGACCCTGTCCACGAGGGCGCTGGGAAGCAGGGCAAGTATACAGCACAGGGAGAGAGCAACCAGGAGAGGCGAAGAATGGTGTCTCGGAGGAGAGATCCCGACTGCTTGAGGGCTGGCCTGTCTGCACCATGGAGGAGCACAGCACCCAACTGGGTATGCCTTGCTTGATCAGTATTCCTGGTGTCGTCTGGTTATTCCCCATGCCTCTTGCTCCCTGCAGCCCTGCCGACCATCAGACTTCATAGACTTTACACCTGCCCTGAGACCCCACTCCACCTGTGTGGAGCCATTCTATCCCGGCTGCACTACCATCTGCCCCAGTGGTCATACCTTCCAGCATCAGCCACCCCTTGCTGAGTACCACAGGTGGCATCACAAACTAACCCATGTAAATAATTCCCCATCACAGCGTGCCCAGGGCCACAGAGCCAGGTCACCACCATCGTGACCTCCCAAAGCACTGACCGGCCTGGTTCTGAGTACCCCCCAGCCCTGCGGGCGACACACACCTGTGTTTTGGTATTAACACAGTTTCCCTACCTGTCTTCTGCTAGCCGTTCTCCATATCTTACCAACCCAAGGGTCTAGAAAGAACTGGAACCTAGGTGTTTTTGCAGCTTGCTCTCACGAGTTTGGGAATATAATTGATGTAGGCTTAGGATATACAGTACCTCCATAACTAATCATTAAATCACAGTGCCAGCACAATAGATAACTCTGTCTGATGTTCTCTGGGAATAGCAGCTTCCATGCTCTTATTTCACAAAAAGCAGTACTTGTACTACCACTGTTCCTGTCTCTAATGGCTTGCCCAGGATGGGGCCTCAGCTTCAAATGAGAATTCTTCCTTAGTTATAATTAAAATTATCACCTATCTGCCAGTACGACCATTTGTTTGTGAGATGTAAGTTCCTGGTTGAGACTTCTACACTGAACAAAAGGCTGTAGAAGTGCATGTAACTAGATTCCATAGTTTACACTCCCACCATGGGTGATATATCTGGAGATTTATGATTGACTTTCAATGAGATATCACCCATAATAGTTTTAATTGAATTAATGCTAAGCACTAAACATATATGCCTGTCAATGGCATGAAAGAGGGACAACACACTAGAATATGTATAATGCTTTTTTGGGATGTTTATTCCAGACATAATCAGGTTACAATATAACATTCAAAAATTTTAAAGGATTATTTTAAAAATCTGTGGACAAGATAAAATACCGTATATACTCGTGTATAAGCCGACCTGTGTATAAGCCGACCCCCCTACTTTTGCCCCCAAAAGCTGGGAAAAGTTATTGACTCGAGTATAAGCCTAGGGTATGAAATGCAGCAGCTGCCAGTACTGAGAAATTTCACAAATGAAAATAGATACGAATAAAATTTTGAACTTTCCCTGACAACCCAGCACTTTCCCTGCTCTATTCTTTCCCCTGCTCTATTATGCTACCGTAACTAAACACACGGTACATTACTACAATGGTGCCTCACCTCCTTCCTCTTAGGGCCAGGCACTGTAATTAAAGTCCCCTGTGTCCAAACCTTGTATTAGGTCAATGTCTGGCCACAGGGGACTTTTTGGGTGTGTGCTGACCGGGACACAGGGGTCTACCATAACCTATGCAGGGTGGAGGGACACTGGGCGCCCCCTCACTACAGCAGGGCGGAGGGATACATGCCGCCCATCGCTATAGGAGGGCGGAGGGATACAGGCCACCCCATCAATACAGTGCAGATGAGGCGGAGGGATCCGGGCCCTCTGAGGTTTCTGCACAGGAACCACAGGAGTGCGGGAGACCGAGGATGGACGGAAACGGCAGGGGGACCGGGACCGCACGCCTGAGAGGTCTGAGGATGCAGGTACCGTAACTGGGGAGGGATCCGGGCCGGTACCCGCACTGCACAGCCAGGAGCAGGAGGATGGCTGTAATCGGGGAGCAATCCAGTTACAGCAACAACAAAATATGGCAAAGCTCCATGTCATTTTATTGGTAGAAGTAATAAAAAAAATGACGTAGTGCTTCGCCATATTTTTGGTCCAGCCAAGTACAACTTGGCAGCTACGGACTGCCACCAACCCCCAGCTGCCTCGTTGTACCTGGCTGGCAACCAAAAATACAGCGAAGCCCATTTTATTTTTATTTCTAGAACAAATTCTAGAAAAAAAATGACTTGGGGCTCCGCCCTATTTTTGATCCAGCCAGGTACAACTAGACAGCCAGGGGCTGGAATCCACAGCATGGAGAGGCCCAAGCATTCTGGGCCCCCAATGCGGCGAATTGCAGCCCGCAGCCACCCCAGAAAATGGCGCATTCATTGAAGCGCCATTTTCTGGCGCTGTACCCACGCTCTTCCAGTTGCCCTGGTGCCGGTGGCTAACTGGGTAATAAAGGGGTTAATGCCAGCTTTTTATTGGCAGCTGGCACTAAGCCCGAGATTCATAATATTGGGCCAATGTTAGTCAATAGTAAGCAGGTCAGTCAGGGCACTTAGCAGGGCCAAAGTCACGGTTAGTTTTCCATCCAAGAATGGCGATTTCCCACCAGGGGTGCACAGCCAAAGCACCAGCAATAGCAAACAAAGGAAAAAGGGAGGGCGGCACTCACCGGGTAAACGAGAAAGTCTTATTTATTCCAGAGTTCCAGAAGCAAACAGGGTGCAGGGAGGGGGCAAGATGAGCCGCCGGACTACGGCACCGTTTCGCGACGCGTGTCACTTCTACGGGTCCAGGCACCGGGACCCGTAGAAGCGACACACGTCGCGAAACGGTGCCGTAGTCCGGCGGCTCCTCTTGCCCCCTCCCTGCACCCTGTTTGCTTCCGGAACTCTGGAATAAATAAGACTTTCTCGTTTACCCGGTGAGTGCCGCCCTCCCTTTTTCCTTTGGGCCAATGTTAGACCCGCCACTAGGAATCTCTGGTAAGTAGTCAATAAATACACACAGAGAAAAATATTTTTATTTGGAAAAAAAACACAAACAAAATTCAGACTCCATCTTTATTAGAAAGATCCAATGTAGACCATAACGAAGGTCCCACAACGCTCGATCGCCTCCGACGTAGTCCACAACGACGGTCCCACGATGCTCGATTGCCTCTGCTCCAGAGATTGCAGCGAGGGGTCAAGTGTCCTCTTCCTATAGTCTCTGGGGTCAGAGTTATGGTGCACTGTATGACAATGATCTGTCATACAGCGCACCATGACTATGATCCCTGAGACTAGAGGACACTTGATCACTTGTTGCATCCATCCATCCACCCACCCATCATCCACACATGTACACATCCACACACGCACACATCCGCGCACCCACACATCCACGCACCCACACATCCACGCACCCACACATCCACGCACCCAAACACCCACGCACCCACGCATCCACTAACCCACGCATCCACGCACCCACGCATCCACACATCCACGCACCCACACATCCATTAACCCACGCACTCACACATCCACGCACCCACACATCCACGCACCCACACATCCACGCACCCACACATCCACGCACCCACACATCCACGCATCCACGCACCCACACATCCACGCATCCACACATCCACGCACCCACACTTCCACTAACCCATGCACTCACGCACCCACACATTCACGCATCCACGCACTCACACATCCACGCACCCAAACATCCACGCACCCACACATCCACTAACCCACGCCCCCACACATCCACGCACCCACGCATTCACGCATCCACGCACTCACACATCCACGCACCCACACATCCACGAACCCACACGTCCACGCACCCACACATCCACGCACCCACACATCCACGCACCCACACATCCACTAACCCACGCATCCACGCACCCACACATCCACGCATCCACACATCCACTAACCCACGCACCCACACATCCACGCACCCACACATCCACTAACCCACGCACCCACACATCCACTCAGCCTGCTTGCTATTTGCACACTGAGATGCACAGGAGGAATTGAGCATTTTTCATGGCAACCAGTATTAAATGCCTTTCTGATCCCTTTTTACTATGTTAGGATCAGTTTTTTACTTCTATTGGCTAAAATACTCGTTTGTATGGTTGCTATGGAGATAGCTTCATTACATTGGCTGGGTGATGACCTGTATAGACGTCGCTGAGCTATGACATGGCTGCACATGTGCAGTAGCACTCCCAGAGATCCAAGATGGCTGCGCCCAGTACAGGGACAAGGTAATGGCTCTGATTTGCAGCATCAGTGCTAATAAGCATTACAGGTGCTATAGATTTATTATAATTATTACTAATGATCTGGGTATATAACAGACTGCACAGGGCACCATTGGCACTTACCTCTCTTTCCCCTGAGGAAGTCCTAGGCGGACGACACGCGTTGGGTCGGGTCCTCGGTTAGCTGGTGGCTGGTTATGTGATCATAGTGATTATATTGTATATACCTGAGGGTTGAGTTGGCTGGCAGATTACTCTGTATCCTTGGCCCTTATGCAGGACATTTTAGAGGGTGTACAAGACCTTACTGGTCTTCCTATATGGTGAAGCTTGGAGGGTTTGGCCCTGACCATAGCTGCAAGGGTGCAGTGTAATTACAGTTAATAGGGCACTATTTGCCATAACTGTAATGTAATTTGATTGCAAATTGACTGCATTTGAGACATTTGTTTAGATCTGCCAGCAAATTACATTGTACTACACTCTGACTCGGTATTATTGCCTATTGCTTAGTAACCTGTACATACCTTTTGCACACCAGCTTTGTAACACCTTTTTTGGTTTTAATTGTTTTTAAATTAAGAGGTGGTCAGTGGTGTTTTGTGGTTTTCTATTGAGTTTTTTATATTAATAAAGATTGATTATAGTGATCATCCCTGCTGCTATGTTCTTTTTCTTTAATTGCTACATGTTTTTGCATAGTGGGATAGATCCTACCTATATGTGATAGTGGTGCCCCCAGACCCCAACTTTGACACATCCACTAACCCACGCACCCACACATCCACGCATCCACTAACCCACGCACCCACACATCCACGCATCCACACATCCACTAACCCACGCACCCACACATCCACGCATCCACTAACCCACGCATCCACACATCCACGCATCCACTAACCCACACACCCACACATCCACTAACCCACGCATCCACGCACCCACACATCCACTAATCCACGCACCCACAAACCCACGCACCCACACAACCACGTGTGCACACATCCATACATCCATCCATTCACACCCATCCATCCATGAACCCATCCATCCATCCTTCCATGAACCCACTCACTTATTCAATCATTCATTCATTAAGTACTTACCTCTGGGCAGAGCAGCACTGGAGGAGGGGCGTTCCTGCAAGGAGAGGAGACAGAGCGGCGTACACGGGGATCGAGAGCGTGAGATCAGTCACGGGGATCGGGGGGTGAGGGTGAATGGCAGGGACAGGTGGGGGCGATGCAGGGATGGGGGATCCAGGGGATGGAGGCTGAGGAGGGGGGGGAAACGCCGGCGGCGCCGCCAGTAGCGCGGCAGAGGAACCCGCACAGACCCGGCATCGGAGGTGGGGGCCATCCAGAGGAGGGGAGGGCATCCGCCCCCGCCGCAAACAGGTCCCGGCATCGGGGGGGGGGGATGTAATGTTGTACAGGTGGGGGGCAGTGAGGTGGGGGCCATCTGGAGGAGGGGGAGGGCATCCGCCCACGCCACCAGCAGCGCGGCTGGTGAAGCCGCACACAGGTCCCGGCTGTCACAGAGATCACAGCCGGGATCACAGCCTCAGTACCTGGCGGGGCCGGTCCGATGGGAGGCTCTGCGCAGCTTGCGGGCTCTGGCTCCCGGTGGTCTGCGCTGTGTGCCCTGCTTCTTCCCACTCGTTGTTTGTGTGCCAAAAGTGTGCTTTTTGACTCACAATATGTTAGTGACTCATGTAAAAGCCGAGGGGGGGACTTTTCAGCACATTTTTTGTGCTGAAAAACTCGGCTTATACACGAGTATATACGGTACTCTTTCAATTTCGTTGTAGCTCTGAAGTGTGGTGGACCTTAGCGGTGGATTTCAGATATGGGGGACGTACAATGGGGGACTTTTGCTGTTCTGCCGTGGCCTTCAATATAATGTAGACAATTTGTTTAAATCATGACTCTTCCACTTTTGTAAACACTCTATTTGTACTCGGTATTGTCTTACCTATAAAAGGAGATATTTTGGCATATTCTTGAAGCTATTATGGATGCAGATTCTTCTCATTTAGCCTGCAAGGATTTTGAATGCAATAAGGTTGTGAACAAATTTTATAACAAATGTGCAAATGTGCCTAATTCTTAGTGGTCTATTCTATGGGCGTGTTCTTACCTTTATTCCTCTTATTTGATCGTGTAATTCTTATTATATTGCGGTCTTGTATTATTGTGATGACTTTTAAAAAGATGTAGTTGGTTTGTTAGGGCAAAAATGATGCTGGCTAAACAGACCCTACATTGCATGTAAGGACTATAGGGATGGGCGAATCTACTCGCTAGGACTCGTTACTCGGCGAGTAGTAAGGGACTCGCAGGACTCGGTACTCTGCGAGTTTCCCAGCGTTTACTCGCACGAGTCCAATGCAAATCAATATCAATCCTAGTTTTGTCAGAAACGCTGACAAAACTAGGATTGCCATTGTTTGCATTAGACTCGGCTACTGTGCCAGTGATAGCAGGGAAACTCGCAAATAACTGCTGTTACATTGCGAGCCGAGTCCAGCTGTCTTCTCTGTGCAGCTCCAGGGTCCTAGAGCCCGCCTGCTCACAGACATGATGTAGCAGTGCTGAGATTGTTCTCAGTCTGCTCATTCCCTGTGCATAGACATCTATATCTATGCACAGGGGATGTAGCAGAGAGGACATCGCGTTTTGGACTACGTCGGACGGAAGAGGATTTTTTTAATTAAAGATGGAGTCCCTAATGGCTTTTTTTTTTATTTCAAATAAAAAATTTTCTCTGTGTTGTGTTTTTTTAACCCTTTATTGGAGATTCTTAGTGGCTGGGTCAAACGTGGCCTGACATTAAGAATCTCGGGCTTAATACCAGCTTGTATAACAAAGCTGGTATTAACCCCTTTATTACCCAGCGTGCTACCGCCACCAGGGCCGCTGGAAGAGCGGGGTTCAGCGCCAGAGGATGGCGCTTCAATGAACGCGCCATCTTCTGGGGCGGCTGCGGGCTGCAATTTGCAGCGGTGGGTGCCCAGAAAGCTTGGGCATCCCTGCGCTGCGGATTCCAGCCCCCAGCTGCTTAGCTGTACCTGGCTAGACATAGAAATTGCGCGGAGCCCCACGCATTTTTTTTTTATTATTTCATGAATTTCAGAGTCAGAGTCTCAGAGTCAGAGTCAGAATCTCAGAATTTCATGAAATAATTTAAAAAAAATGCGTGGGGCTCCGCGCAATTTCTATGTCTAGCCAGGTACAGCTAAGCAGCTGGGGGCTGGAATCCGCAGCGCAGGGATGCCCAAGCTTTCTGGGCACCCCCCGCTGCAAATTGCAGCCCGCAGCCGCCCCAGAAGATGGCGCGATCATTGAAGCGCCATCCTCTGGCGCTGAACCCCGCTCTTCCAGCGGCCCTGGTAGCGGTGGCACGCTGGGTAATAAAGAGGTTAGGGCTAGCTTTGTATTATCAGCTGGCCCTAAGCCCGAAATTTATGGTGGTCATGCCAATATTAGACATGACCGCCATGAATTTCTATTAAATTGTTTTAAAAAAAACACAACACAAAGAAAAATTTTTATTAGAAATAAAAAAAAAGCCATTAGGGACTCCATCTTTAATTAAAAAAATCCTCTTCCGTCCGACGCAGTCCAAAACGCGATGTCCTCTCTGCTACATCCCCTGTGCATAGATATAGATGTCTATGCACAGGGAATGAGCAGACTGAGAACAATCTCAGCTCTGCTACATCATCTCTGTGCACAGACATTCATGTCTGTACACAGGGAATGAGCAAACTGAGAACAATCTCAGCTCTGCTACATCAGGCAGCAGGCGGGCTCTAGGACCCTGGAGCTGCGGCAGCCAGCACACAGAGCAGACAGGACTCTTATCTGTGCGAGTTTCCCAGCGATTACAGTTGCAAAGTAAACGAGTCCAATGCAAATAAATGACAAAACTAGGATTGCTTCTGGCTGAAGCTTCCGAGACACATCTGCGATTTGTAAATCTCACACTACTCGCTATTACTCGCTTCCCCATTCATTAACATTGGACTCGCTAGACTCGCAATGAGTAGCGAGTCCTGTGCTCGGACTCGCTAGAGTCAAGCGATTCCGAGTAATTTAGGATTCGCCCATCACTAATGGACTACATAAATTATTGTCTCACTATAGTCCAATATGAGTGCGTGGAATCCTTGGTTGTTATCCTTCTGCTAGGTGGGTAGCCAACGTAGCTGTAACCAAATTAAACTTAATTAGTTAATCATTTGTATTCAATGAAGCTTCTGATTGATTCACTCTGAAATCCACTTTTGGGGGACATAATACCCCTTTGTTTTCAGGAGTTGCAGGCTTTTTTAGTTAGCATTATATTTCAGCTGGTTTACATATTTTCTGTACCTTTATAGAGTTGAATATGTTGAGTTAAACTACTCACTACTAAATGTGTGGGGATTAACAATTATATTTACCTTGGTGCTATACCTTTAACCCCTTCAGGACCCAGCCTATTTTTGACCCTAAAGACCTTGGCATTTTTTTCAATTCTGGCCAGTGTCCCTTTATGAGGTAATAACTCTGGAATGCTTCAACGGATCCGAGCGATTCTGAGATTGTTTTTTCGTGACATATTGGGCTTCATGTTTGTAGTAAATTTAGGTCAATAATTTTTACGTTTATTTGTGAAAAAATAAAAAATTTAGCAAAAATTTAGAAAATTTTGCAATTTTCAAATTTTGAATTGTTATTCTGCTAAACCAGAGAGTTATGTGACACAAATAGTTAATAAATAACATTTCCCACATGTCTACTTCACATTAGCACAATTTTGGAAAAAAAAATTTTTTTTGGTAGGAAGTTATAAGGGGTCAAAGTTCATCACCAGTTTTTCATTTTTCCAGCAAAATTTACAAACCCATTTTTTTTAGTGACCACATCACATTTGAAGTCCCTTTGAGGGGTGTACATGACAGAAAACACCCAAGAGTGACACCATTCCAAAACCTGCACCCCTCAAGCTACTCAAAACTACATTCAAGAAGATTATTAAGTCTTCAGGTGCTTCACAGGAACTAAAGAAACGTGGAAGGAACAAATAGACATTTTAATTTTTCTAACAAAAATGTTCTTTTAGACTCAATTTTTTCACTTTCACATGGGCAACAGGATAAAATTGATCCTAAAATTTGTTCGGCAATTTCTCCTGAGTACACCGATACCTTATATGTGGTCATAAACCACTGTTTGGGCGCACGGCGGGGCTCAGAAAAGAAGAAGCGCAATTTGACTTTTGGAGCTAATTTTCCACTCAAAAAGCGAAATGGCGCTTCTTCACTTCTGACTCCAAACACTAGTTTATGACCACATATGAGGTATCGGTGTACTCAGGAGAAATTGCCCAACAAATTTTAGGATGCACTTTATCCTGTTGCCCATGTGAAAATGAAAAAATGTAGGCTAAAAGAAAATTTTTGTGAAAAAAAAGTACTTTTTCATTATTACGGATCAATTTGTGAAACAATTTGTGAAACATTTGGGGGTTCAAAGTGCTCACCACCCATCTAGATAAGTTCCCTGGGGGGGTCTAGTTTCCAAAATGGGGTCACTTGTGGGGGAGCTCCAATGTGTAGGTACATGGGTTCTCCATATGCGACATGGTGTCTGCTAACAATTGGAATTGCATCCATCCTTCCACACATGCACCCATCTTCCATGCATGCAACCATCCACACATGCACCCATCCACGCATGCACACATTCACGTATGCACGCACACATCTATCCATGCACACATCTATCCATGCACACATTCATCCATGCACGCACACATCCATCCATGCATGCACACATCCACGCATGCACACATCCATTCATGCACACATCCACGCACCACACATCCACGCAAACACACATCCATTCATGCACACATCCATCCATGCATGCACACATCCATGCATGCATCCACACTTCCGTCCATGCAATATAGATCCATGCACACATCCATCCATGCACACATCCATCCATGCACACACACATCCACGCACGCACACACACATCCACACATGCACACATGCACTCATGCACACATCCATCCATGCACACATCCACGAACGCACACATCCACGCACACACACATCCATGCATGCGCACACCCATGCATGCACACATCCATCCATGCATACATCCATCCATGCAATATCCATGCATGCACACATCCATCCATGCACATATCCATCCATGCAACATCCATCCATGCATGTACACATCCATCCACCCATGCATGCACCCATGTGTGCACCCATCCATCCATGCCAGGAGGTGAGGGGGACACGGGGCACAGAGGTGGAGGGCAGGACAGGGGAAATAATCACTGAGGAGGCCGACTGGCGGATGCTCCAGCGGGTGCAGCCCGCCGGCGGATGAATGCTACAGGAGGAGGGGGGGTGGAGGAAAGGGATTGGGGGGGCTAATGAGCCCTGGAGTAGGAGGGGGCTGAGGAGGGGGAGGGCATCCGCCAACCCGCCCCTCCAGATCTGATAGGAGAGCTCCACTCAGATTTGGAGAGGTTACTCGCTCTGATTGGCAGTTTCACTTTCAACTGCCAATCAGAGCAACTTTAGCCATGGGGGGGCTAAATCAACCCCCCTGGGATAAAGTATGGGTCCTTGCGATCCTGCAGCTTTGGGGATTTGTTACTGACCTAGTCACTGGAGCTGCAGGACCTCAACAACAAGCCATGACGTTATAGAGACATCATGGGTCGGGAAGTCACCAACTTCCATGACATCTCTATAACATCATTGGTCGGGAAGGGGTAACTGCATGTTGGACAGACAGATACAGTTGTGGCCAAAAGTATTGACACCCCTGCAATTCTGTCAGATAATACTCAGTTTCTTCCTGAAAATTATTGCAATCACAAATTCTTTGGTATTATTATCTTCATTTAATTTGTCTTCAATGAAAAAACACAAAAAGAATTGTCCTAAAGCCAAATTGGATATAAATCCACACCAAACATAAAAAAAGGGGTGGACAAAAGTATTGACACTGTTAGAAAAATCATGTGATGCTTCTCTAATTTGTGTAATTAACAGCACCTGTAACTTACCTGTGGCATCTAACAGGTGTTGGCAATAACTAAATCACACTTGTAGCCAGTTGACATGGATTAACCCCTTCAGGACCCAGACTATTTTGACCCTAAAGACCTAGGCATTTTTTGCTATTCTGACCACTGTCCCTTTATGAGGTTATATCTCTGGAACGCTTCAACTGACCCTAGCGATTCTGAGATTGTTTTATCGTGACATTTTGGCCTTCATGCTAGTATTAAATTTAGATCGATAAGTTTTGCGTTTATTTGTGAAAAATATGGCAAAAATTTAGAAAATTTCACAATTTTCACATTTTGAATTTTTTTTCTGATAAACCAGAGAGATATGTAACACAAAAAAGTTATTAAATAATATTTCCCACATGTCTACTTTACATCAGCACAATTTTGGAAAAAAAAAATTTGGTAGGACGTTATAAGGGTTCAAAGTTCATCAGCAATTTTTCATTTTTCAACCAAAATTTACAAAACCATTTTTTTTAGTGACCACATCACATTTGAAGTCCTTTTGAGGGGTGTACATGACAGAAAACTCCCAAAAGTGACATCATTCCAAAAACTGCACCCCTCAAGCTACTCAAAACTACATTCAAGAAGATTATTAACCCTTCAGGTGCTTCACAGGAAGTAAAGCAAAGTGGAAACAAAAAATGGATATTTAATTTTTTTTATCAAAAATGTTCTTTTAGCCTCAATTCTTTCATTTTCACATGGGCAACAGGATAAAATGGATCTTAAAATGTGTTGTGCAATTTCTCCCGAGTATATCGATACCTCATATGTGGTAATAAACCACTGTTTGGGCGCACGGCAGGGCTCAGAAGGGAGGGAGTGCAATTTGAATTTTGGAGCTAATTTTACATTCAAAAAGTGAAATGGCGCTCCTTCACTTCTGAGCCCTGCCGTACGCCCAAACAGTGGTTTATGACCACATATGAGGTATCGGTGTACTCAGGAGAAATTGGCCAACAAATTTTAGGATGAATTTTATCCTGTTGCCATGTGAAAACGAAAAAATTTAGGCTAAAAGAAAATTTTTGTGAAAAAAAAAAAGTACTTTTTCATTTTCACAGATCAATTTGTAAAGCAGCTGGGGGTTCGAAATGCTCACTACCAATCTAGATATGTTCCCTGGGGGTCTAGTTTCCAAAATGGGGTCACTTGTGGGGGAGCTCCAATGTTTAGGCACACAGGGGCACACAGGGGCTCACCAAGCTGATTTCCATTCAAATTGTTAGCGGACACGATGTCGCGTTTGGAGAGCCCCTGTGTGCCTAAACATTGGAGCTCCCCCACAAGTGACCCCATTTTGGAAACCAGACCCCCAGGGAACGTATCTAGATGCATAGTGAGCACTTTGAACCCCAGGTGCTTCACAAATTGATCTGTTAAAGTGAAAAAGTACTTTTTTTTTTCCGCAAAATTTTTTTTTCTTCATTAATTTGTGAAGCACCTGGGGGTTCAATATGCTCACTACCCATCTAGATAAGTTCCCTGGGGGGGTCTAGATTCCAAAATGGGGTCACTTGTGGGGGAGCTCCAATGTTTAGGCACACAGGGGCTCACCAAACGCAACATGGTGTCAGCTAACAATTTGAGCTGATTTCCATTCAAATTGTTAGCGGACACCACGTCGCATTTGGAGAGCCCCTGTGCGCCTAAACATTGGAGCTCCCCCACAAGTGACCCCATTTTGGAAACTAGACCCCCCAGGGAACGTATCTAGATGCATAGTGAGCACTTTGAACTCCCAGGTGCTTCACAAATTAAAAAGTACTTTTTAATCCACAAAAATTTTCTATTTTCATTTTTACGGATTAATTTGTGAAGCACCTGGGAGTTCAATTTGAGCTGATTTTCCATTCAAATTGTTAGCGGACATCACGTCGTGTTTGGAGAGCTCCTGTGTGCCTTAACATTGGAGCTCCCCCACAAGTGACCCCATTTTGGAAACTGGACCCCCCATGGAATGTATCTAGATTATATTGAGAAAAGAAAAACCAGCGCCAGCGAAGCGGATCGTCCTTTTAATTCAGATTAAAAGTACAAGATACCTCCCCAGCAGGGGGAGACGCTAGATGCGTATCGGGGAGCGGGTCCCCTTAGTCATTAGCACGTCATAACATTAAACATTACATACATATATACAAAAATACAAATTAAAAACCTTTTGCATCTGTGCACACTCAGTTGTTAGTTGATGCCGGAGTGTTAACCCTTGTTGTTCCAATCTAGGGATAACATGGTGAACTGGATAAAAAGTATGGTTATTCAAATCTATATCAACAAATTTGGAAAACTTATCATATACCTGTTTATTGCACATACATATATGTAAGTATATGCAGGAGAGTTTCTTTGCTGGGCTATGCGATGTACACTTCATGAATAAATCATATATTAATTTATTTTAATCGCATGAACCTCAGAGAAGAAAACAGAGTAAAGGAGAGAGAAAAAAAAAAAAGGGGGAGGGGGAGGGGAGGGGAGGAAAGGAAAGGAAAAGATCCGATACCAGAGAGTAAAAGAGTGGAAAAAAGTAAAAAAAAAAAAAAAAACAAAGAGAAAAAGGGAGGGGAAGAAAGGAAAGGAAAAGACCTGATACCAGAGAGTAAAAGAGTAAAAAAAAGTGAAAAAAACAAAAAAGAAAAAGGGAAGGGGGGGAAAGGAGAGGAAAGGAAAAGATCTGATACCAGAGAGTAAAAGAGTGAAAAGAAGTGAAAAAAAAATGTAAAAGAAAAAAGGAGGGGGGAGGGGAGGAATGGAAAAGGTCTGATACCAGAGAGTAAAAGAGTGAAAAAAATGAAAAAAAAGTGAAAAAAATAATGGAAAAAAAAAAAAGGGGGGGATCTAGCTGTGGAAAGCGATCTGGCAGCTCAGGCGCATTGACCCACTATGTGCATCACTGCGTCCGGGCTGTCAGATCGCTTTCTGCAGCTCGATGCCCATGCAGGGAGATCGAGCTGCAGAGCAGCGATCTAAGAGCCTGGGCGCAGTGACCCACTATGTGCATCACTGCGCTCGGGCTGTCAGATTGCTTTCTGCAGCTCGATCCCCATGCATGGGCATCGAGCTGCAGAAAGCGATCTGACAGCCCGGACGCAGTGATGCACATAGTGGGTCAATGCGCCTGGGCTGCCAGATCGCTTTCCACAGCTCGATCCCCATGAATGGGGATCGAGCTGTGGAAAGCGATCCGGTAGCCCAGGCGCAGTGGGTGAGGGAGTGGGTGAGGGATCCGCTCCCTATCTGCTGCCATAATGCTTTGCATATTCTGGTAATATGGACACTGCATTTTCATGATTGCTGCTTGTGAGTTTTTCTATCTTCTTAGTCTTGTTGTGCCAACTTGTTTGCTTTACTATGCACCATTATGGGCAATATACTAGCATGAGGAACTTTATTTACGGTATATGATTATTGTTTATTGAAGTATGGAATTTGCCTCTTCCTTAAACTTGGATAGATATATTTGTTGGTACACCATTCTTTATCTGCAAACTGTGTTATTTGATCAGCAATTGTGGATCTGTGTGTTACTGATTGACATCTGATTTTCCATTACACAGTGTCCATCTATACTCTGGCAGCTCTGGGGTTGTTGGATTTTTTGTCATGCAGGTTTCTGCATTTTAATTGTTTTTAAATGTGATTGTTTTGCAGTTTATATACACTTTAATAAAAATCTTTGATTCACTTGATATTTGGCTTGATCCCAATCCATTTGTACACGCTTCTTTTCTCTCATATCTAAAGGTACAAAATTGTGAGGCAGGAGAAGCGTCCACAAATCAAGACTGGGTAAAAAGGAAAAACACCAATGCAAGATAGAAGACTTGTTAGAGAAAGCCAAAAACTATTTCTGGCAGCTTCAAGCAGAAAGCAGAAGGTATTAGTAGGGTAAGGTGCTTTCCAAGAGACTAAAGTTAATGACTTCAGCTGGTCAACATACACACAGCTCTCCTCTGTCAGACTGAGAAGTACTACAGGTCCCAGCCGTTCTAACCTTAGTGGATGGGTGGAGCATGTGCTCTCCAGAGTCATTGGCTCTGATTTCTCCATCTACAAAGTATGTCTGGTGGCAGAAGCAGATGTCGATGAGACAGAATCTAGTGAGGATATGACATATACTGTACATTGACTGCGCTCCCTGTTGGGATTTTTTGGGGTCTCAGCCATAAAGCCCCAGTGATTATATATTTATCATCTCTCTTGTGAATAGGTGATACAATAAATGTTGGGTATGAGACAACCTCTTAAGAACTGCTGCCCCTCTCTCTCAGGGTGGATGGTATCTCAATAATGCTCCAACCACTTCCACTAGAGTTGAGATGACAGTAGAGTTGACCGTGACCATTTATCTATTTTTCCTCCCCTCATCTGACTAGGGTGGATGTTATCACTCAGTCCAAAAGGTGTATTAGATTTTCCTTGTCGTGCTTACTACACTTACTGTATACTATGCTTATAAGCAAGTGGATGAAAACATAAAAAGACCAGATGATGGATCATATTCTATGGGATCAATAAACAAAATGTATATGCTTTATTTAAGAGAACATTGGGGAAAAACAGTAAAACGTAATAAAAAAGCAGTATAAAGACCAGCATGCTGGTGTGTAATAGCGACACAACTTTTGTTGGCAAAACATAAAGAATAGCAGACAACCGGTAGTACGCTGTATTTTCCGCTTTGGCATAAGCCATAAAAAGCCATATAAATGCTGATATAAAGTAACAAATTCCTTAAGGATCAGGGCAACTCTATATCCCCCGATGTGCTATGCACTCTCTAAAAACAGACCTTTCTATTCAGGGTCTCCGCACTCATCGCAGCCTGGTGGAGTCGTGGGGAGGTGAATTCTCCCTATAATAAATCCGCGACATCACCAATGGTATAATATAAAATCTCATTTTAGAGAGAGAAGGGTAGGAGTTGTGCTCAGTATACTGTATATATACATATATATCTTTTTAATGTGAAACACTTTTGTAGGATGGGACGTCAAAGAGCGTGCATTCATATTGGAAGTAGTACATCTATTTGGACAGCTTAATTGTAACTTTCTATCCCCTACCGGTTAAAGGTCTGTATTTACGGGAGAATTGTGAACATAATTAACCCGTTTACGACTAATGACGAGTATACTCGTCATGAAAAGATGTCAGTTCCTGCATCATGACGAGTATACTCGTCATGGCTTTGAACTGTCACTGCTTCTAAACGAACAGTGACAGCTCAATGCTAAAAGCTGTCAGTGACAGCTGAGGGTCAGGCAGAGGTGTGGGGACCCTTGTTAACCCCTAGCCCCCACTTCCCCCCCCCAAACATACTTATATGCCGGCGGGCTGCACTGCACCCGCCGGCCATTATCTAAAACTCTAGGCCCCCTATGTCCTGTCCCCACTCCATCCAGCCCCCCCCTGTGTCCTGTCTAGCCCCCCCTGTTTTCTGCCCAGCCCCCCCTGTGCCAGTTCTCCCCTGTGTCCGGCCGGCACCCCCCATACGGCTCCCCGCCATCCACCCGCCCTCCTCCTTCAATAGTGTTTCTGCCGGCGGGCTCATGCGCCTGCCGGTCAAGTTGCAGGGCTCCCTCCCCCCTGCTCCTACCCACCCCGCTGCTCCTACCCACCCCCCTGCTCCTGCGCACCCCCCTGCTCCTGCTCACCCCCTTGCTCCTACTCACCTATTCCGGCGGGCTGCACGTGCCCGCACTGTCGGCCTCCGAGTCCTCTGCAGTCTCCGGTGTGGCTCCTCCTCTTCTCAGGGGCTCCTCCTTCTCATTGGTGGGTAAGTATGAATGAATGAATGAATAGATGGATGGGTGGATGGATGGGTGAATGGATGGATGTGTGCGTGCTTGGATGTGCGTGCGTGGATGTGTGCGTGCGTGGATGTGTTTGTGGATGTGCGTGCGTGGATGTCAGCGTGCATGGATGTCAGCGTGCGTGAATGTCAGCATGTGTGGGTGTGCGTGCGTGGATGTGTGCGTGCGTGGATGTGTGCGTATGTGGATGTGTGCGTGCATGTGCGTGGATGTGGATGTGCGTGAATGTGTGTGTGGATGTGCGTGGATGTCAGCATGCATGCGTGGATGTGTGCATGCGTGGATGTGTGCGTGTGTGGATATGTGCATGCGTGGATGTCAGCGTGCGTGGATGTCAGCATGCGTGGATGTGCGTGCGTGGATGTGTGCGTGCGTAGATGTGGATGTGCGTGGATGTGTGCGTGGATGTGTGTGTGGATGTGCATGGATGTCAGCATGCGTGCGTGGATGTGTGCATGCTTGGATGTCAGCATGCGTGGATGTGCGTGCGTGGATGTGCGTGCGTGGATGTCAGCGTGCATGCGTGGATGTGTGCGTGCGTGGATGTGCGTGTGTGGATGTGCGTGCGTGGTTGTGTGCATGCGTGGATGATGGGTGCATAGGTGGATGGATGGGTGCAACAAGGGATCAAGTGTCCTCTTGTTATAGTCTCTGAGATCATAGTCATGGTGCACTGTATAACAGATCATTGTCATACAGTGCACCATATACTCTGACCCCCGAGACTGTAGGAAGAGGACACTTGATTCCTTGCTGTAGTCTCTGGATTGAGCAGTGGCGATCGAGCGTCGTGGGACCTTCGTTGTGGACTACGTCGGAGGCGATCGAGCATCGTGGGACCTTCATTGTGGACTACGTCGGATCTTTAAAATAAAGATGGAGTCCGAATTTTGTTTGTGTTTTTTTTTCAAATAAAAAGATTTTTCTATGTGTGTATTTTCTGACTATTTACCAGAGATTCCTAATGGCGGGTCTAACATTGGCCCTATATTATGAATCTCGGGCTTAGTGCCAGCTGCCAATAAAAAGCTGGCATTAACCCCTTTATTACCCAGTTTGCCACCGGCACCAGGGCAACTGGAAGAGCATGGGTACAGCGCCAGAAAATGGCGCTTCAATGAATGCGCCATTTTCTGGGGCGGCTGCGGGCTGCAATTCGCAGCATGGGGGGCCCAGAACGCTTGGGCCTTTCCATGCTGAGGATTCCAGCCCCCAGCTGCCTATTTGTACCTGGCTGGACTAAAAATATGGCGGAGCCCCACGTCATTTTTTTTCTAGAATTAGTTCTAGAAATAAAAAAAAAATGGGCTTCGCTGTATTTTTGGTTGCAGCCAGGTACAAAAAGGCAGCTGGGGGTTGCTGGCAGTCTGTAGCTGCCAAGTTGTACCTGGCTGGACCAAAAATATGGTGGAGCCCCACATCATTTTTTTTTTCTAGAATTAGTTCTAGAAATAAAAAAAGGCCTTCGCTGTATTTGTAGCCAGCCATGTACAACTTGGTATCTGGCTGACTGGAATCCTCAGCGTGGAGAGACTCAAATGTTGTGGGTCCCCCACGCTGCAAATTTCAACCCACAGCCACCCAAGAAAATAGCGCATTCATTAGAGGCGGCATTTTCTGGTGCTGTACCCCAACTCTACCAGTTGCCCTTGTGCTGGTGGCACACGGGTTCTCCATATGCGACATGGTGTCCGCTAACAATTTCAATAGAAAATTAGCTCCAATTGTTAGCGGAAACCATGTCGGGTATGGAGAGCCCCTCCCTGTGTGCCTGAACATTGGAGCTCCCCCACAAGTGACCCCATTTTGGAAACTAGACCCCCGAAGGAACGTATCTAAATGCATAGTGATCACTTTGAACTCCCAGATGCTTCACAAATTCATCCATAAAAATGAAAAAGCACTTTTATTTTCCACAAAAAGTTTATTTTTTCATTTTTACAGATCAATTTGTGAAGCACCTGGGGGTTTAAAGTGCTCACTATGCATCTAGATACGTTCCTTAAGGGGTCTAGTTTCCAAAATGGGGTCACTTGTGGGGGAGCTCCAATGTTTAGGCACATAGGGCTCTTCATATCCTACAAGGTGTCCGCTAACAATTCCAATTGTTAGTGGACACCATGTTGCGTATGGAGAGCCCCTGTGTGTCTCCACATTGGAGCTCCCCCACAAGTGACCCCATTTTGGAAACTAGACCCACTAAGGAACGTGTCTAGATGCATAGTGAGCACTTTGAACCCCCAGATGCTTCACAAATTCATCCATAAAAATGAAAAAGCACTTTTTTTTCCACAAAAAGTTTCTTTTTTCATTTTTACGGATCAATTTGTGAAGCACCTTGGGGTTCAAAGTGCTCACTATGCATCTAGATACGTTCCTTGGGGGGTCTAGTTTCCAAAATGGGGTCACTTGTGGGGGAGCTGCAATGTGGAGACCCACAGGGACCCTCCAAACGCGACATGGTGTCCGCTAACAATTTGAATGGAAAATGAGCTCAAATTGTTAGCGGACACCATGTCACGTATGGAGGGTCCCCGTGTGCCTCCACATTGGAGCTCCCCCACAAGTGACCCCATTTTGGAAACTAGACCCCCGATGGAATGTATTTAGATGCATAGTGAGCACTTTGAACCCCCAGATGCTTCAGAAATTCATCCGTAAAAATGGAAAAGCACTTTTTTTTCCACAAAAAATTTCTTTTTTCATTATTATGGATCAATTTGTGAAGCATCTGGGGGTTCAAAGTGCTCACTATGCATCTAGATATGTTCCTTTGGGGGTGTAGTTTCCAAAATGGGGTCACTTGTGGGGGAGCTCCAATGTGGAGACACACGGGGACCCTCCAAACGCGACATGGTGTCCGCTAACAACTTGAGCTCATTTTCCATTCAAATTGTTAGCGGACACCATGTCGCGTATGGAGGGTCCCCTTGTGTCTCCACATTGGAGCTCCCCCACAAATGACCCCATTTTGGAAACTAGACCCCCTAAGGAAGGTATCTAGATGCATAGTGAGCACTTTGAACCCCCAGATGTTTCACAAATTCATCCATAAAAATTTAAAAAACACTTTTTTTTTCCCAAAAAAATTTCTTTTTGCCTACATTTTTTCAGTTTCACATGGGCAAAGGGATAAAATACATCCCAAAATTTGTTGGGCAATTTCTCCTGAGTACACCGATACCTTATATGTGGTCAAATACCTTATATGTGGCCACTGTCTGGGCGCACGGCAGGGCTCAGAAGTGAAGGAGCGCCATTTCACTTTTTGAACGGAAAATTGACTCTAAAATTCAAATTGCGCTCCTTCCATTCTCAGTCCTGCCGTGCGCCCAAACAGTGGTTTATGACCACATATGAGGTATCGGTGTACTCAGGAGAAATTGCCCAACAAATTTTAGGATGCATTTTATCCTGTTGCCCATGTGAAAATGTAAAAATTGAGGCTAAAAGAACATTTTTGTTACAAAAATTAAAATGTCCATTTTTTCCTTCAACTTTATTTTAGTTCCTGGGAAGCACATGAAGGGTTAATAATCTTCTTGAATATAGTTTTGAGTAGCTTGAAGGGTGCAGTTTTTGGAATGGTGTCACTTTTGGGTGTTTTCTGTCATGTACACCCCTCAAAGGGACTTCAAATGTGATGTGGTCACTAAAAAATTGGTTTTGTAAATTTTGCTGGAAAAATGAATAATTGCCGATGAACTTTGAACTCTTATAACGTCCCACCAATTTTTTTTTTTTCTTCCAAAATTGTGCTGATGTGAAGTAGACATGTGGGAAATGTTATTTATTAACTATTTTGTGGCACATAACTCTCTGGTTTAGCAGAATAAAAATAAAAAATTTGAAAATTGCTAAATTTTCAAAATTTTTGCCAAATTTTTTATTTTTTCACAAATAAACACAAAAATTATCGACCTAAATTTAATACTAACATGAAGCCCAATATGTCACAAAAAAACAATCTCATAATCGCTAGGATCCGTTGAAGCGTTCCAGAGATATTACCTCATAAAGGGAGAGTGGTCAGAATTACAAAAAATGGTCTGGTCATTAAGCTGCAAAGTGACTCGGTCCTTAAGGGGTTAAAGCAGATTGAGCTTTTGCCCATCCATGCTTTGACTACTGCGAGGGCTGGACAAAGAAAACATTGATAGTCCATGTCTGCTGTAGCTGTATCCTGCAACCATCTCTTCCCTACTGGCATTCCCGATTTCTCTATAGATTAATCAGCATCGTTGTGGCTTGATTGATGGATGACATCAAACCCGAAGTGGCAGATGGACCAGGGTCCTGCAAAACATTATGCTCAACTCTAAATACTGCAAGACAATGAATATAGAGATTTTCCACACTTGTAAATTCTCACACCGCGCACTGCGCCACTGTCAAGATTCTTGGGTGCTGGGCATTGGGAGCTGATGGGTGCTTGACCATACTTTTGGTCACTTTCCGGCTAGGCGTTGCTCAACTCACTTGTATTGTGAGAGGCCAAGCACATCTAGTTGGTACATGCTCGGATAGTTGGTGCTCAAGCTGAGCAGGCTGGACAGTTAAACGTGCTCGACTCAAGCATCAAGTATAATGAAAGTCAATGGGAAACTTGAGCATTTTTCTGTAGACTTTCTGGAAAAATGGTTGAGTTTCCCATTAACTTCCATTATAACCTGCTTGTTTGGATTATGGAGCACTCGAGCATGGTAGTGCTCACTTATCACTAGTGCCGACTAGATCACACCATCCTCAATACAAGTGAGGAATGTCTAGTTGGAATGTGACCTGAAGTATGCAAATCAAGTACTTGCACTCACATGACTGCCCACTGCCGGCGCTGACCCCAGAGAACCCTAACAGTGCGCACATTGTATATTTTGAGGAATTACAAATCTACAGTCACATAGAATAACTTATGCAACATCTTTAAGTAATTTTTTGGAACAGGAGAGCATCTGGCACAAGGGTAATTTATAAAAAGTTGACCATCAATTTTACAGAAATGTAATTGGAGAACACCTTTTCATATGCCCTATTGGGTGTCCTCTGCTCAGGATCTTCCATCTATTGACCAGAACAAGGACATAAAGAGGGTTGGTTTCTCACACTGGATGACCTGTGCTAACCTGCATTACACATACAACCTATTGATTTCCATAGTCAGTGTTTGATGCTTTATATCTCCACTGGTGGCTCTTCAAGAAAATTGCCTCGTTTCTTCCCAGAACACAGTTGATCACTGGGGTCCCTATTTCAGGGTCACTTCTGAAATCATCTTTCTTTCAAGGGATTCTTTGAAGAGTGAGTAGTCAAATGGTTAGGTCATCAGGGTTAAAGTCATGGACAACCCCTTTAAGTTTATCTCTGTGCAAGGGACTCTGTACTTTCATGCTGTTCTCTGGCAGCAAACAGATTTGGAACTTCTTGTAAACAGTGGGGGTTACAGAGGTAATTTTACCATCTAGCTTAACTTTATGTCCTGTCGGATTGATGCGTCATACAAGTAAAAAATGAGTTGTCCTGTGATTTTTAAAGTTTAGATCTGGAAAATTATATTTTAATGACCAAAAACAGCGCCTGACTGTAAGTGATCAAAGATAATAAGGAGCATAAGTCGTCACAGGGAAACCTGCGGGAAACAACACAATATTCTTGCAGCGGATGCAGTTGTATGACATTGCTCATGTACATGTGCTCTGTTTCATGCCTACAGGCCTTGGGAAATGGACAGGGTTGTTTAAACTGGACTTCTTCAAATCGTCATATAAGTACCATATTGTGAAAGATTTGGAATAAATAAATATCAATTATTCTGGATAAAATATTATAAGTAAGATTTTTTTTGCCAAAAATAGAAGGTCCAATAAATGTCCAGCCTTAAAAATTACAGTACATTTATAGTATACTAAAATATAGCAAGGTGGACAGAATGTCGGACTAGAGTAACTTGGGCCCACTAGAGAAAATCATTAGGGCCTACAAGACAACCAATTGTGTGATAAATCAAGCTAATATGATGTTGTACTATAACACAATGGGCAACTTGTACTTACCGTATATACTCGTGTATAAGCCGACCCGTGTATAATCCGACCCCCCTACTTTTGCCCCCAAAACCTGGGAAAACCTATTGACTCATGTATAAGCCGAGGGTGGACCCCAGCACAGGTATACAGCCCCCAGCAGTGTGGTATACAGGCCTCCCCAGTGGTACACAGGCCTCCCGAGTGGTAGTATACAGCAGCCTCCCCAGTGGTATATACAGGCCCCAGCAGTATATACAGCAGCCCCAGCTGTATACAGCTCCCCCCATCAATGGTATACAGGGCCCCATCTGTATACAGCAGCCCCATCTGTATACAGCCTTCCCCCCCCATCAGTGGTATACAGGGCCCCATCTGTATACAGCAGCCCCAGCTGTATACAGCCCCCCCATCAGTGGTATACAGGGCCCCATCTGTATACAGCAGCCCCAGCTGTATACAGCCCTCCCCCCCATCAGTAGTATACAGGGCTCTAGCTGTATACAGAAGCCCCAGCTGTATACAGCCCTCCCCCCCCCATCAGTAGTATACAGGGCCCCAGCTGTATACAGCAGCCCCAGCTGTATACAGCCCCACCGTGGTATCCAGGGCCCCCCCTTACTGCTGCACACCTGTAAAGTAAGATGTCAGTATACTTATCGCTGCCGCTGCTCGGTCACCGCGCTCCTCCGGGTCTTCATGCTTCCTTCTCCGGCGCTCGAACAATGACGTCATTTCCTGTGCGCTGGAGAAGGAAGCATGAAGACCCGGAGGAGCGCGGTGACCGAGCAGCGGCAGCGGCGGTGGCAGAGGCGCCGGCAGCGATAAGTATACTGACATCTTACTTTACAGGTGTGCAGCAGCAAGGGGGGCCCTGGATACCACGGGGGGGCTGTATACAGCTGGGGCTACTGTATATACTCGTGTATAAGCCGAGGGGGGACTTTTCAGCACATTTTTTGTGCTGAAAAACTCGGCTTATACACGAGTATATACGGTAATTAGAATTCACCACCATATTTATCAAATTGACCCTAATGATAAATTTTGTGCACAATATACAAGACTACATTTTTTAAGCATGGTAGTACACTTCCCATTGATAAAAACAAGATGGAAAAAAGTCTGCCATATATTGAATTGTATAATTAATAATAATAATAATAATTATTATTGTTAATTATCCTTTAGCTCGATCTCAAGCAATTGCGACTTGATGGATGAATGCTCTGTAGGAAGATCGATCTTGTGCAGCCTAGATAGGTCCACCACGGTCTTCTCCACCGTTATCTTGACAGTATCAAGCCATTGGGTTGCTGGTCTTCCTTTTCGCCTTGTTCCTTCTGTTCTTCCTACCATAATGTCCTTCTCCAGTGATCTTTCTCTTCGCAATTATTATAATCAATAAGCTTTTTATGCATGTTGAAAATGGTTTTAATATAAACGTATCTGTTCAAAGTTTTTTTAAAGCTGCCTGGATCACGTAACAAGGTCACATGCTCTTTCCGTGCACGCACATGAAATCAATTCAAAGCAACATTTATCCCTTAGCAATAATGGACATACTAGTAGGTACATGCTGGGGTCTGAATGTGTGGAGGGGGATCAGGAGCTGAGACTGCTTCACACGTATCACATATCAACTGTGTTACACAACCAGCAGCGAACAGAGCTAGCTAAATCACTGCTATTTAACCATTTAGATGTCATTGTAGTTTCTAAAACATATAATTTTAATTGACATGATTGCAAGGTGCTGATGGGTTACCATGCGGCTTGGGGCTTGTAGACTGGAGTTTTTCTTATGAAACTGTTATTTGCACTACAAGTTCATCTGTGGCGCCCCGCAAGGTCAGGCGTCACAGAGGGGTATTGCACCCGTAAAAGAGGTGTAATCGCCCCAGCTGCAAGTGGACTCTAGGTTGGGGGGTGGGCCATTCCCAGCACTCCCACATTAGTTGAGCGGTGGGAAGTTAGCCAGGAAGGGATATATTCACCTCTAGGGGGCACAAGGAGGTCTTTGGCTAATTGGAACGAGGCGGAAGGGTCACCGGGTCGGTTTCAAGCCGGTCCGGAGGGAAGATCCTGAAAGAGGGCGCCCGACGTGAGAAGTCCAGGCCCTAGAGAGAAAGGGAGATCCCCAGAGTAGAGCACCCATACTCCAGGGGATACTCCAGTTCACCACGGGAACGGCGGGCCCGAGGATCCGGCCAGAGTTCATCTTTGCAGTCGGCAAGCGGCTGCTCTGGCTTGTTTATCAGCCGCAGCACCCTGCTAGACGGAGCAGTCTGCCTGCTTCCTCACCACGAGGGAGAGGACCCCCGGTACTACCTACACAGAGCTATTGGGTATAGGCCCATCCTAGGCAGGGAAGAAAGGACACGGGTTTGTCAACGAAGGTACACCACGGGTTCCACCATACCACCTGGGATCCACTTGCAGCCACCCATAGAGCTACCTGTCATTATAACAGCTTGCTGATCTGTGAACTTTGTTTTATGCTGCTACGAGTTAACAGTAAAGTCCCTGGAGAAAGTGACTTTGCCTCTACGTGTGTTTTCCTACTTCAACCCATTCCCTTGCAGGAACGCTGCCCCAGAGGACCAGCCCTACCTGTAGAAGGCTTTGCCAACTTAGCCACACTACCATCCACCTCCGGTGGACTGTGGCGGCGCTGGTGACCCATCACCAGGTACTACATTTGGCGTCACATGACAAAAACTCTTATTCCCCTGTAAATACACCCTTTTTGAAGTGTCACCCAGGACACGGGATCAGGCGCTGCCACCCGTGACATCCCTAAACGTCCACCGAGCCTGGTACCCGAGTACCCCAGGGCCTGGGGCTCAACACATCTCAATGAATTATATCATAAAAAAAGTTTATTTTTTTCAGTAGTTCGATACATAAGTGAAACCTATATATTATATAAAGGAATTACATGCATTACACAATGCGTTGACTAATAAATCAATATTATATTCATTCTTCAATGTCTCGTGGAATGCGTCAGCATGGTTTTTAACCTTTCATCCTCCCTACTTACATTTTCTTAGAAAATGGCCTTTGCATTTTCATTGGCTGTAAGCTATAATCATCAACATTAACAGAAATAAACACTTGAAATAGATCACTCTGTTTGTAATGACTCTATATAATATATATGTGTTTCACTATATGTATTGAATTACTGAAAATAATTAACTTTTTTGATGATATTCTAATTCATTAAGATGCACCTGTATATACTGTAGTACAATAGTGGACTTGAAGTACACAGAACAACTGCTTGAAGGATCACTGTGATCATAGTGCTGGTACCCCTGTGCAGCTAGTTCCTCTGCCAAGGGTGGACAGCCAGCTGCAAATTCAGGTCCTCGGACCTGGGATTTGCACCTGACCCCATGTGTAGTCCTGCTCTTCCCCAGCTCCTGACTTCTCTAGAACTGACTCCCCCACTCCTTGTCTTGCACCCTTCACCTAACTCATCCCTCCAGCCAGTAGATGGAGACTGCTCTGAATGTGAGTTTCTCCTGCACAGCATCTCCTTGGCCTGGAGTTCAGATTGTGTTGGGTGTATGTTGGGGGTCTCAGCAAAGCTTTATTTCCTTCTTACCTATTAGCACAATGCCACACCTATTAGGTGCAGTACAATAGTGGCAGCCGAACGACAGTGGCTCCACAAGAGTAGCTATAAGTAATGGTACCTTTACACGCCGCTACCGAAAGGTAGATACTGGCAGGTGTCGGAGACAATTGTACCTTTTACCTTCAAAACACCGCGAAGTGGCGGCGTGTAATTCAGGTTGTACCCTCCTGTCTCTTTGGATACCTGTCTTTAAGCCGTGCTGAAAAACAAGCAGATATAACCCCTATGGTGGCGGCGTGTAATCGGGGCACAGGCACGGTATTTGAGTTACCTGGGGCATGCCACAGCGTCATGTATACCATGCCCCATCAGATATCATTGGTCGGGGCTACAGTGTACCCATTGGCTGTCCCTGCACAGGGCGGCATATTTAATGAGATGACCAGTCACACTACACATTTGCTATAGCGCCATGTATTAGCCAGTCTCCCTGCGCTGGCTGGCCAATCATGATGTTATTGCATTGTCCAATCACCGTACGAGCGTCACGTAATACACAACTCTGTCACGCCTAGGTAGTTACGGCGCACAATATGTACGCCCAGATTCCCTTTTGGTAGCGGCGTGTAAATCAAGGAAGGTGCTCCACAGAAGGTAACCTGCGGCACCCGTCGGCACTTCCGGGGAACGAAAATACCTTCTGTGGAGCACCTTGTGGCGGCGTGTATTTGCGGCATCAGGTACCGTTAGCAACCGTTGAAAACGCGCATGTGCACGTGCGGTGCCTACCTGTTGCTACCCGCGGTGGCGGCGTGTAAAGGTACCATAAGGGATTTTTTGGAGCCTGAAGTCCTTACACAGAACCTGTCAGGTCCCCAGATGCTAATAACCTGCAGGAATAAGGTTAATCTGCAGGTTAAAGCTGCCAGTCTACCGCATTAAAAGCCTGCCTAAGGCGAGAAAATGAACTTCATAGTTCCTGGTGTCCTGTCGCCGCAGCTTTTGTAACTTCTCAGTATATAGTGAGCAGCGACTGTAAGCATGCCCTGACACATTGATTGATTGACTGCACTGATACACTGCAAAGATGGATATAGGCAATGAGCTTACATCTTTGAATAATATATGAAACGTGATGTGAAACGTTCATATCTCAATATTTTTTAACCCCTTCTCCCCCAGGAGATATTCCATTTTCCAATTTTTGCTTTTCCCTGCCCTTCTTCCAAGAGCCATAACTTTTTTTTTCCATCAATATAGACATTCGAGGGCTTGCGTTTTGTGGGACAAGGTGTATTTTTGAAGAAAATAATGTATTTTACTATGTAGTGTACTGGAAGTGGGGAAAAAACTCCAAGTGCAGTGAAATTGGAAAAAAAAGTGCAATTACACGTTTTTTGGGGATTTTTTTTTCATTCACCATGTTCACTCTATAGTAAAACTGACGTGTCAGTATGATGTCTCGGGTCGGTACGAGTTTGTAGATACCAAACATGTTACATGTTTACTGTTTGCTAAATGGTGAAAACATTTCAGATGATTTTAAAGAAAAAGAATTACACTAATTTGCCATTTTCTGCGACCAGCAGCATTCTCATTTTTCAGGATCTGGGGTTGTGACAGCTTATTTTTTGTGGCTTGAGCTGACGTTTGTAATGATACCATTTTTGGGTGGATGCGCTGTTTTGATCGCTCGTTATTGCATTTTACTGCAATGTTGCGGCAACCAAAAAACCTTAATGTTGGCGTTTGGTTACCGATCTGATTAATTGATTTTATATTTTGATAGATTGGGCATTTCTGAATGTGGCAATGTCAAATATTTGTATTGTTACATTTTTTTATACTCTTATTTTCAATGGGGCAAAAGGGGGGGGTTATTTGAACTTTTGTGTTTTTTTTTTCATATTTTCAAAAACTTTTTAAATTATTCTTTAATTTACTTGGCCCCCTAGGAGGCCTCAGACCTGCACAGACCGAACGCTTCTCCTGTGTACAGATGAGCTGCTGCACGTTTGAACACAGGCAGGAAAAAGTATCACTTTCTGCTGGTGATGGAGGTTCATCCCGGGACCCTGGGCTGTCCAGGCAACAGCAGTAGTCCCATGATCACATCATGGGACTTCCGATACCGGTGGGGAACAGTGTGATTCCACCGTGTTGCTTTGGATTGTGCTTTCACTGACTGATCGGATTCGTGCTGTTAATTACACATCTCAGTTCATCAAATCAACTGAGATATGTGGGAGAAGATGCAAGCTCAGTGGGTGAGCTCGAATCAGAGGTAGGGACATGACCAAGGGAGTATATTTACTCCTTTGGTCGTGAAAATAAAAGAAAGTTTTATAACTTACTTATCAAAGTCAAAATCTACTTCCGTGTAAGCAAATAATTTGTTGTATTGAAATACATGATTTCTGTTTCCTTACTACTAGTAATGAGCAATTACTAAAGTGCTTGTTACTTGTATCAAACAGGTATGACGCTTGCATGGGCTCAATTCAAGTAACGATAATAATAGAAGTCTATGGGGAACTTGAGCATTTTTCCTGAAGACCCCTCCCCCCAGCGGACTGGGGGCCCTAACATAGCGGATATGGATTTTAACAGCGCTAAAATGGAATGGGAACAGAATGGAGAAGAAGCCTATACACATCGCTGACTCCCAGGTTGCTGCTGGGAAGTAAAAAATGTAATTGGGGAGGGGTGCCATGCTGTAATTTTTAATTAATTTATTTATAATTCAATAAGGCCCTTTTCACATCAGCATTTTTTTCAATTTGCAGCAGATCTGCATCTGCCACCTAACGACCGCACTTGTGGCAAGCCCCATGCATTGTCTATGGGGCTTACAGTCGAGTTCGGCAAGTGGGGTTCAGCGGTGAAAAAAAAAACCGCTCCTAACAGCGATTTTTGCGACCTCAACTGCCAGATTGCTGGATTCATAAAGAATGAATGGGGGCTTGCTACAAGTGTACCGCAAGTCGGCCGTTAGGTGGCAGATGCGATAAATCTGCCGGATCTGGACAGAACCGCTGATGTGAAAGGGACCATAGTAATTTAAAAAAACAGTGTCAGTCCCCACACTTTTGGTAACCTGCCAAGGTAAAGCAGATAGTTCCAGGCTGGTTATATCAGGCTGGAAAGAGCCATAGTTATTTGGCGTTTCCCAGCATAAATATACCAGATTGCTGCTGCCCCAAATTGAGTGCATCATATTAGATTCACTAAAGCTCTATCGTATTGCTGACACCCCCATTACTAAACCACTAAGTGTAAAGTTAAAAAAAAACACACTCACAGGAAAAAATAGTTATTTGAATAAAGATCCCCCTCACTTTCCCTCGTTCACCAAGGTATTTTAAAAATGTTCCCACGAAACCCCAACTTAGTCCACGAACCACAACACAGTAGTACAACTATTCACAGACCCTGGGTCCTGAATACAAATCTCACCAGCTGGTGGCTCAGTGAGATCCGCAGGCTCTGATGAGAGTTGTAGTCACTACCTGGTGCCTGTGAGTAGCTGTACTTTACTGGAAAGTGTGGGGGAGCCTTTATTAAAATATAATATTTTTTTTGTCCGTGTTGTGTTTTTTTAACTTTACACTTACTGTGTCTGATAGACCCCTCTCCAATACTTATTTCCTTTGGCTTTATGCCAGTTAACATTGTAACTAAGGGGAACCCAACATCATTTTTTGTATTTATTTATCAGGTTAAACTAGGCTAAACAGTTTTTAGCCTAGTTTTACCTAATAAATATATATTACAAAAAAATGACATGGGGTCCGCTTTATTTTTGATCAACAGACAAGAAAATGCGGGTAGCTGTGCTCTGCAGCCCACTGCTGCCTGCTTTAATTTGGCTGGTGATCAAAAATAGATGGGACCCTAAGCCTTTTTTAATTATTTATTCATAAATAAATAAATTGGTCATTTTTGTCCATTTTGAGTGGTCTGCTTTATCTTGACTATTTTTGATAACAAGTCAAGGTAAGGTAGGCATCCGGGGGCTGGTAATATCATACTGAGAAGTCAAAAAAACACACAGAAAAAAATGTTTATTTGAATAAAGACTCTCACACACTATCCCTGATTAACCAATTTATTTACAAAAAAAAGCCATGAAGATTCATCATAAACTGTAATCCATGGTGTAGTGGTCCCACGACATCCCCCAAATCTGTACTCCGTCTCCATCAATCTATATAACCTCGTTCTCTGGACAATAATCTGCCACGTCCATACCAAAAGCTAACTATATGCCAAACTTATTATACAGATAACAGCTGATCGGTGGGGATTCTAATTGTTGGACCTCACCAATATGATAATGTTGACCTATTCTCTGAATAGGTAATCAATATGTAAGTCCCAGACAACATTCTTAGCTGCAGATTAACATTCTAGAATCAAAAGGAAATTATGTCTTTAAAATGTCTTGGATTAGATCTGTTGAATCTCAATGGAAAATAATCACTTGTGAATCCACATAAAAAAGTCATCAACAGAAATCTGAGCTCTGAGCTTTATCTTTATGTTCACATGAGTAGAATATGGATATAGCAACAAATGTGGAAACTTGTATATATTTATTTTCTGTGTCAGTATAGGTAAAATAAAGATGCTGCAGTCAAGTAAAACTACAATGGGGTTGTCTAATCCTCTGTCTTCAGGAGCGACTCACTCCTCAGCCTTCCAGCTTTCTCGATGCCTGAAGTTTGACAGTTTAGGCCGCTAGCATGGTTTTGCCATTGTCTGACCTAAGCACTCTCTGAAGCTGCTAGCTTAGGCAACTTTGCATTTGCAGCAAAAGAGTAGTGGTGGGAAACTAAAGGTACCTTGTGGCCAAACAGTTCAATTCTAGTTTTGTCAGACCACAGGACATGTCTCCAAAAATGTAGGTCTTTGTTCCCGTGTACATTTGCAAACATTAGTCTGGCTGTGTCTTTTGGAGTAATAGCTTCTTCCTGGCAGAGTGACCTTTCAGCCCATGTTTATACAGTACTATTTTCACTGTGGATAATGGCACAATCTTATCAGCTTCCACCATCATCTTCAGAAGGTCTTTTCATTTTGTTATTGGGTTGATATTCACATGTTGGACCAAAGCATGTTCATCTCTGGGACACAGAACCCATCTCCTTCCTGAGCAGTATGATGGCTGGACATTCCCATCTTGTTTGTCCTTGCATATAATTGCTTGTTCAGATGAGCAAGGCATCTTTAGTTATCTAGAAATTGCACCCTAAGATGAACCAGATTTGTGCAAGTCCACAATTCTCTTCACGATATATTTGCTAATTTTTTTAGACTTTTCCATGATGCTAACACAAAGATGCAGTGTGTTTCAGGTGTGCATTAAAATACATCCACAGGTGTATCTCTAATTAACTAAGATGTTGCCAATAAACCTATTAGAAGCTTCAAAACACTTGACATCATCATATGGGCTTTTCCAATTTGTTGAAAGGCATAGTAATCTTAGTGTGTGGAAACTTTTGACTTTACAGAAAATAATGAAAATGCTTAAAACATTCTCTCTCTTTCATTATTCTGGTATTTGGCAATTATTAATAATGATGGTAAATGTAATTGACCTAAAACGGGAAAGGTTTTCTCTGCTGTGCTGTTTCTAGAAATTAGTTTGTTTCTAATTTTGGAAACCTTTTTACTCTTATTCAGATTTATACTAGTGCATCTCCATTAATAAGAATATCTTCAAAAAGTTAATTTATTTTAGTAATTCAATCCAAAAAGTGAAGTAGAGTCATTACAAACAGAGTGATCTATTTCAAGTGTATCTTCTGTAAATGTTGATGATTATGTCTTACAGCCAATGAAAACCCAAAAGTCATTATTTCAGAAAATTAAAGTAGGGAGGATGAAGGGTTAAAAATCATGCTGCTATATTCTACGAGACATCGAAAGGTGAATATAATATTGATTTATTAGTCAACGTGTTTCAGGGCTCCCTGAGTCTTCCTGAAACATGGCAATATTACATTGATTTTGATGATATTCTAATACATTGAGATGCACTAGTGTATTATAACAGAACAATTTGAGAGTGGTCAAGATAGAAATTGCACTAAATGCAGTAAATCATCAAGTTTTTGGTGCCGCTCTACTATCAGATGTGAGATTTCTGCAGAACGTAGTGGCATGAGGCCACTTGGCCGCATGATGAGGTGAAGGTAGATCATAGGTACTAGCATCAACGCTGTGGTTGCTAAATCTAATTGCTCAATATTTGTTTAGATCTTGTGCACAAAGTTGTAACTGGAAACATATGGGACATCTGGATTACGGTTGGAGATATTATTACTTGAATGAGGAAATCCATGTAGAGGTAGAATAAGAACATGAAGCTGCTGAGATAATAGCACCTAAGCATATTAACCCATTTTCTGCTTATGCAGACTATTACATGGTGCTAACCTATCACTAATTAATATAGCAAAAAAGGAGCCTGGTATAGATTATACCTGGACCGATCTTGACCAGACATCACCAAAAGAGAGCAATTTATAGATTATGAAAAGATAAATAAGCAATCTAAACATTGTAACATTATATGATTATATGTAATGATTCATATATTGTTTAAATATATATTGGGCTTTATTTACTGCATCTGGAAATTACACTGCCCTGTTTTCTGTTATCATTGCAGATGTTCTCTTGGCTGCAATGATAAAAATTATGACTATTAGGCCTCTATGATGACACCTTCACACTTTGATCCCCTTACGATGGAGGGTCTTAGTACCATGAAACCATCATCATGACCAAAACATGCTAAATGGACTATCCTGTGCTAAACGAGCAACATTACCTGATTAGTCTCCCATGGGAATCATCAGGGACATCACTGGTTGGCAGTTGCAAAGGGAGTTGCCAACATTGGATCCTAGGTACATTTAGCATAGCAGAACATTCCTCAGACAACCATTATGAAGCCAATAACTAGAGTGCCAAGGTGTGTAAACTTGGGGATTATTCACTTCTAGCCAACTGCCTTGACATAATTATTGGGGTGGCCATCATACCTGAACTGCTGTTACCATTATTCAGAGATATTTTTTACAACAGTCATAGATCATAAGAACAACAGACTGGAGATGGTCAATAACGTTTATTGGACAGTTTTCTTTGCATGTTCTCAGTGTTCAATGTGCAGAAAGTTGGAGGAGGTAAGCTGTGACCATCACAGCGCACCTGCCACAACTCCCTACACATTGACCTCTAGACAGGTCACAGAACATAGCAAGAAAACTCATTAATAAAAACAAATGAACATCTCAAGTCTGGTGTACTGTATCCTGTGCTCCATGTGGCTGCAGTAAGACATATCTTTGAATGTTGTCTAGGCAAGATGGCTATTTCCCAAATAACATAAAATGAAAGAAGAACACACAAAAAGATACAATAGGAAGATAAAAACCAGATTAGGAAAAAAGAACATCCTTCACTTTTTGGTTTTCATTTAAAATATAAATGATGCAATCTCTTTAAGGAATTAGAATGTCTTCTATTTGAAGAAAAAAACATTTCAGAACTTGTAAGAACTTCCTCCAAGAAACAATAAAGTGAAGCAAAGAACAGGCTTACTTCTTGTTAGCTTGCTTTATACTAATTTAGATGATAGTAGAGGATGCAGACTCTATTACAAAGGAGATGATAACCAGAGTCATAAATACAATGGGATTATTAAAGAAACAATGAGTTTCACAGTCCAAATGACTCTGTTTTATTATACTTCCCACATTATCCAGAACATGTACAAACATAAGATGAATTATAATTATTGGATTTCACTGTCTTCTCTATTTAGAACTGGCTCAATATATTATTTATTAATGCATGTAAAAACTTTAAAAAAAAGAAACGTTCCAGATGGTTACTGGCCCAGAGACCCCACATTTGTGTTGAGTTGGCTGGCAAAACCTTGTTCTGAACACTTTGTTCCGTCTTATCACACATCTGTCCAATTGGATAGAGATCTGGAAACTGGAATCTGTACAGGTTACTTCTTTAAGCTGCATACATGCTCATGATTGTGGATCCATGGCATAAATATCCTATCCTGCTGAACCAACCCATACATTGCTACCATGAACTGTTACACATGCCTGGAGAGAATTATATATAGATGTTCTGTTGCATTCATAAAGGATATAAGAGTTAGAAAAGGGTATAATCCCATGCTGACGTTAGTCGAAGATCAAAGTCCGATTAGTCCAAATTGATTTTAAAATGAATTATTAGTCAATGCGTTAAGAAGCCACAATGAGCTTCTTAATCAGGACAATCATATATGATTTATCCTGAGGAAGAGGCTAGTTGTGGCTTCGAAATGTGTTGATTAATAACTCATTTAAATATTAACTTGCCTAATTGGACTGTGATCTTTGGCTAACGGCAGTATGGGATTATACCCTTTCCAACTCTTATGTCGCTTATGAATGCAATAGAACATCTATCACTATCTGTAACAGATGCATGAGCTCATAAATAAATTATTCTAACTCTAGATTTCTCATATGTGGAAAGCTAGAGTTAGGATTCATCAAATCAGACTTTTGGATACAGTGTTCAGAGGCCACAGGAATAGGATTCTATCACCGTGGCCTCTGATGAAGCTGGATTCGCTAACTGTCTTTGTGTTTTTATTTCTAATGAAATGTTTTTTTCTGTGTGTCTGATGTCTTCTTTACTATTTATTTGATGTAAATACTTAAGTCCCAAAAAAAAGGGATTTTGGGACTTAAGTATTTACATCGATTTTTCTGGCTAACACGGTACCACAATATTATTTTGTATTTTACTATTTATTTGAGATTCCTAATGGCCGGGTCTAATATTGGCCTAATGACAGCTGTCAATACAAAGCTGGCTTCATCCCCTTATTACCCAGCTTGCCACTGCCACTAGGGCCGTGGAGGAGCCTGGTAAAGCGCCTGAAAATGGTGCTTAATGAATGCACCATTTTCAGGGGTGGCTGCAGGCTGCTATTCTTTAGCGTGGGGGTCTCTAAAACAATGGGCCCATACCCCACTAAGAATACCAGTCTTCAGCTGCCTAGTTTTATCTTGGCTGGCAAAGAAAAATAGGGCATAGCCCTACATATTTTTTTTTTACCAGCCAAGGTAAAATTAGGCAGCTGAGGGTAGAGGTTTGCAGCCGTCTGCTTTATCTGGGCTAGACTGAAAAATGCTGCGAAGCCCTACTTGTTTTTTTAATTATTTATTTAACAGACTATGATGGCACTAGTGTGTATGGTAACCAAGCTCAATCACTGTCCAGATTGAGGAAATGCAGTCTGACTGCAGCAGCCAATTAAAGATTGTCTCACAGAGTGTGGGCGCCTGTGATTGGCTTTTGCAGGTCAGTGCTGTAAATATGCATGAGGCTTAATGGGCGGCAACAGAAACAAGCAGTAGGACATTGATATGATGTTCTACCTATTCCGATCATCTTTCTATCTATCCTATCTATCTCTCAATTCTATTCTATTCTTTTCCAGAATGAGAAAGACCATGCTAAAAACACTGTCTCTATGCTATCAATGTGCTATCAATGTGCTGTGCTATTTTTTATTGCACCCATTGACTTGCATTGGCCAGTCTCACATGAGACTCGAATCCAGTCGCAGCATGTTGCTACTTTTTTCTCATTCAGAATCTGGATGAGAAAAAAGCTGAACATAAACGTTCATCTGCTCTCACTCATTTGTTAACATTAGTGCAGTGGGAGATTTTCTCACATTGCACTCCTTCAATTTCAATGCCCATGTGTCTGGGCCCTTACTCTGAAACTACAGGTATGATTTAATGGAAAATAATTACAGTACAGCAGAAAGTGTTTTGGGTCCCATAAGTGAATTCATTGATTAATGACTGACTATGAAATGCGGACAGTTTTTGCTTATTTGTGTATTCATCTACTCAGTGTCAGACTGGGGTGCCAATGGCCCATCAGTAACATTGACAACTCCTCATTTGCATGCAAATATTACATTACCTTGATTTATTAATCTCCTTATGCTTGTATGTAATAATATAATGTGAAGTTTGTTAAATGCATGATGAGATGCTGCCTTTGTCTATACATAGTGAATCAAATGTATTAACTACTACTCATAAAGAGGAATAGTAACCCTCTCCTGCACAGTGGTCCCACCGGAGAATCACCTGTCCTCTTGTGGGCCAGTCCCAGCCTGTATCTACTGTTCTGATCAGATATGATATTCAAACATAATACAGTAGTGAGAGTAATCAATGTCTTAAACAGTATTATGTATGAATGTATTTAAACATTATTGTAGCATTTTTATATACTGTATTTTTCGGACTATGAGACACACTTTTTTTTACCCAAAATGTTTGGGGAAAGTGGCGAGTGCATCTTATGATCCAAATATACTAACTTTGTGACTGTGGGGCTGTGCTGGGGGAACTGCGGCTCTGGAGTGGGCTGGGAGGAGGTTAGCTGAGGGCTGCAGAGGCAGCAAGTGGTCACATGCTGCCGCTCATTATGCTCATTTAATATGCACTGCATCCCGCTGTCCATCACCTCAGTGTTGAAGTCTCACTGAGAGATGGGCAAAGGGATGCAGTGCATAATTAAATTAGATGAAGTGTACACCTCCCCATCACTGTAAATGCCAATAATCATGGTGCATGGCCCTCTCATCCTAAATATATACCCCCCCATCCTGGATATGGCCCCCACGGTGCTGCACACAAGAAAATATTAAACAATATAACTCACACTTGGTGTTTCCCTACGTCTCTCCCTGCTTGCTGCACTAGCGTTCTGAGCCCTCCTGTGTCCCCAGGGCATCCGATCATGTGATCAAGGCGTGCACTGAGGATGTGACTCTGCTATGCCGGTCACAAGATTGGATACTCCGGGAACACAGGAGGACTCAGGACGCGAGTGCTGCAAGCAGAGAGAGACGGAGGGAAGCGCCACAGGGTGAGTTGTTTATTATTTTCTTATGTTCAGTAGCATGGGTGGCCATATCCAGGATGAGGGGGGGCATATTCAGAATAAGAGAGCAATATATCATGATGGGAGGCCATATCCTGGATGCTGGGTAATGTATCCAGATAGTGGGGCCTGTATCCCAGGATGAGGAGCCATATCCAGGATGGGGGTATATACCAGGATGGGGGGGCTATATCCCAGGATGGGAGGCTGTATCCCAGAATGAGGGCCATATCCAGGTTGGGGGGTATATACCAGGATGGGAGGCTATATCCCAGGATGGGGGACTGTATCCTAGGAGGGGGATCCATATCAAGGATGGGGGGTGCTATTTACCAAAATGGGGGCCATATTCCAGATGGGAGGCTATATCCTGGATGAAGGGCTATATACCAGGAATGGGGGCCATATCCAGGATGGGGATTATATACCTGGATTGGGCACGATATATTACTTGGAAGGGTCCCAGGGTGGGGACAGCACATTCGCCTCATAACAGTGCATCATAACCACATTTTTTGCTTAATTTTTTTCTCTTTATTTTCCTCCTCTAAAATTTGGGCGTGTCTTATGGTCCGGTGTATCCTAGAGTCCGAAAAAAATGGTAGTACCGAAAAAAATTTTTGCTCATAAAACATTTTATGAAGCACATATGTCCATATTTTTGGCATGGATATATGATAAACTCACTTGTGTCATGACATCTATGGTAATTCTGCAACACGAGGACACAAATAACTAGAGAAGATACAAAATTTCCATGTGTTCAGTTTGGTTGGGGAAAATCTGCAAAATGTTTCATATATTTAAGAATTAAAACATAATCTTCGAAATAGGATTTTTATCAAACCGTACTGCAGACAGGATCTCGAGAAGGTTATCATCTATAAGACTGGATATTAGTTATTATGTCTTATTTTTAGTGGGGGCTTAGTTTATAATACTCAGGAAATTCCTGAAATGCCCAGAGCCAGATAAAGTGGGTATCTGTGAGCAGATATTGAAGCTGTCTTGTAACATGTCAAACACACAGCAGTCAATGCAGTGCTTTCCTGTGACACACCTCACCTTCACACCTCAAGCGTAACCCTTTTTTCAACAGCTTTGCATCACGTGTAAGCATGCCAACAATCAATGAGAGCCTCATGTTCCGTTAGTATCATATTTCATGTAAAAAATGTAATCTGGAACTCTCTTCTTTAGAGAAGACGTTCTGAAGACTCAAAATTAAATTGGGATCTATTGGAAGAATAGGCTATTGGCAAAAACAAGGACTCTGGGTCTGAGGTTGCTCTGTACATTTTGCTTATTTGAGCAAAATTCCATTTTGCTTATTTGAGCAAAATTCCTCTTTGTATACTATAGACACAGCATGGAGGAGCCTATAGAAGACAGTCATAGGAGACACTAAACCTGAGGTTCTGCTAAGTAGTCAATGAGGTCTGAAGGTCTGAAGTATGGATGGTGGGATCTGGTAACGTCTGAAGGTCAGATGTAATCTGGGGGACCAATAAAGTCTAATATGCTAAACTCTGATATCGTAAGCATAGAAACATAACCGCCCATATATTTTAGTACAATTTAGTGGATAGTAGTAACTAAACCCCTTCACAGGGCAATTTTCTCTTTATCTGGTTTCCTTTATTCCTCCTGGTCTTCTAAGAGCTGTGAGGAGGTGGTTGTTTCTTGGACACCCTGCACCCTGAAGGCATAAACTGCTTGTGTGATTTACAGTGCCTACAAGTAGTATTCAACCCCCTGCAGATGTAGTTGGTTGACACATGCGGAATTAACTTGGCATTGTGACATTTGGACTGTAGATCAGCCTGGAAGTGGGAAATGCAGTGCCACAATAAATTATTTTTTTTTTATTTTATTTTTTTTTTTAAAGCGTTAAAAGTTAATTCAGAGGGTCATTTATTATTCAACCCCTCAAACCACCGGAGTTCTGTTTGGTCCCCCTAAAGTATTAAGAAGTAGTTCAGGCACAAATAACAATGAGCTTCACATGTGTGGATTAATGATCTCTTTTGCCAGCCTTTTCTGACTATTTAAGACCCTCCCCAAACTTGTGAACAGCACTCGTAAATGGTCAACATGGGAAAGACAGGAGCATTCCAAGGCCATCAGAGACAAGATCGTGGAGGGTCACAAGGCTGGCAAGGGGTACAAAACCCTTTCCAAGGAGTTGGGCCTACCTGTCTCCACTGTTGGGAGCATCATCCGGAAGTGGAAGGCTTATGGAACTACTGTTAGCCTTCCACGGCCTGGACAGCCTTTGAAAGTTTCCTCCCGTGCCGAGGCAAGGCTTGTCCGAAGAGTCAAGGCTAACCCAAGGAAAACAAGGAAGGAGCTCCGGGAAGATCTCATGGCAGTGGGGACATTGGTTTCAGTCAATACAATAAGTTACGTACTCCACCGCAATGGTCTCCGTTCCAGACGAGCCCGTAAGGTTCCTTTACTTTCAAAGCGTCATGTCAAGGCTCGTCTACAGTTTGCTCATGATCACTTGGAGGACTCTTGAGACAGACTGGTTCAAGGTTCTATGGTCTGATGAGACCAAGATCGAGATCTTTGGTGCCAACCACACACATGATGTTTGGAGACTGGATGGCTCTGCATACGACCCCAAGAATACCATCCCTAAAGTCAAGCATGGTGGTGGCAGCATCATGCTGTGGGGCTGTTTCTCAGCAAAGGGGCCTGGCCATCTGTTCCGCATCCATGGGAAGATGGATAGCACGGCCTACCTGGAGATTTTGGCCAAGAACCTCCGCTCCTCCATCAAGGATCTTAAGATGGGTCGTAATTTCATCTTCCAACAAGACAACGACCCAAAGCACACAGCCAAGAAAACCAAGGCCTGGTTCAAGAGGGAAAAAATCAAGGTGTTGGAGTGGCCTAGTCAGTCTCCTGACCTTAACCCAATTGAAAACTTGTGGAAGGAGCTCAAGAATAAAGTCCACATGAGACACCCAAAGAACCTAGATAACTTGGAGAAGATCTGCATGGAGGAGTGGGCCAAGATAACTCCAGAGACCTGTGCCGGCCTGATCAGGTCTTATAAAAGACGATTATTAGCTGTAATTGCAAACAAGGGTTATTCCACAAAATATTAAACCTAGGGGTTGAATAATAATTGACCCACACTTTTATGTTTAAAATTTATAAAAATTCAACTGAGCAACATAACTTTTTGGTTTGTAAGATTTATGCTTCTGTTAATAAATCCTACTCTCGTTTGCAGTTTGAAGGCTCTAACTTATTGGCATCTTATCAAACCACCTAAATCTGCAGGGGGTTGAATACTACTTGTAGGCACTGTATGTCCTGTGTTATTGTATATATTGTGATGTAATGTATTGTGTTCATGTATAGAATATTAGATATAGGTGTAGCATAAGTTGTGACATAGCATTTAGGATAAAATTGAACATCTACTTACATAAAAGCCTAAGTCTGTCTGTCTGTCTGTAAGTTTGTTCCTCAAACAAAGTACCTCCTGACTGGCCAAATTCTAAAAAAAATGTCTTTACATGCTCATGCGTATTAACTGATTTGACTGCCATCTTTGTGCCAGACTGTAAAAAAAAAGATCTTTCCATGCTCATGCACAGTAACTGACGTGGCTACCAACTTTGTACACACGGTAATGCACAGTAGCGGATCGGGTGTAGTGGTGGCCATACTGCTACTTCCGGTCAGGAACCCCATTGATAAAGCATAAAGCGAAACGCGTCTGGGGGCACCCGGATACTCCATCCCCCAAGAGGATATGGGTAAGTGTGGAGGTTGTGGGAGGATGATGAAACTGTAAATTCAATATGACTAATAGACTGTGCAACTTATCACATGGGTTTGACTGTGACTAATGCTCCCCTGGGGTGGATGAACTGGAGGAGTGATGCATAGGACTTGTCCAGCACTACTCCACAGGGCTCCCCCGGTGTGGGCTGTTTACATAATACACAGTCAGCCTTTGGTCTAAAAGTGACCTGCAACAAAACCTTGCACAGCATAGAAGAAAAGTTGTTTACAATTAATGCCCACATACCCTTGTTCACTACCCCATATCCTTGTAGAGGGGATAATACTTTGCCACATGGAAATTTTATTGTCACAACGTCACTTTAAACAATGATCACTCCAGAAATAAATAAATAATGTAACTTATGTATATAATTGTATGTGCTATGTAATGCATTTTATATGTACGCATAATTTATATGTATGCATAATTAACTAATAAATTCATGAATTAAAACATAACACCAGTGACTTTGTTATACATAGTATAAAACGGACCGTAAACCTCCCACTTCTTTGTTTTGGATATTTGCATAAATAGGAGGGGTCCACTCTTGCCAATGGCAAATCTAATGATACACATTGTAAAGACAACCAATTTGATGTTACTACTTCCGGTCATTACTTTAGGAAGAGACGTGGCCATGGACTTTATTATAATTGTAGCAGGGGTCTACGAGTAAGACCCACAGATGGAGGAACCCAGGAGGGCCAAGACCCCTCTTGCATAGGCTACACCACTTCGTCCACGAACCAACACAGTCACGCCCACCTCGAAGCACACCATACATTCAGTAGGCATGACCGCCTTCATTGGTGGGCGTGAATGGCTTCTTTGGTAGTGACATTTCCTCCTGTCCACTAGAATCATGCAAGGACAGCCTTCGATCAGCCCTCAACCACACTCCTATCATGTGATACAAGTCAAGTCAGACCATCACTATATTACTGGTGATGTTCATTACTACACCATAAATAGCAATAATTTAATCAATGCCAGATTTCATCATATTTTGCACAGATATACCAACTATGTTGTTTGCATTTTAGACAATTCAACTGCTATTGCACAGTTTTACATGCACCTATTTTGCATTTAGCAATCTAAAACATTAATGATATAGTTAAACTAATACATAATCTCACATGTTCTACAATCTCTTGATAGAACTGCCCCCATCTAGTGTAGGAATAACTGTTTAGGTAAGCTCGTTCGGGACTTTTGGGCAAGCAGTAGTTATGGACCCACTGGGCGTGGAGCCAGCCTATAGGTTTAGAAGGGGACTCCATGTTAGAGGTAGCAGTGACTAGTTAGTAAGTACAAATTGTAATAGTAGGTGTACAGTGAGTAGTAGGGCGCAAGCCAGGAAAAGCACCTTGGTCTCAATAAGTGGGTGCTCATGGCATTGGTTACCACATCACCGATAGACAGTGGGAACTGAGCGACCGGGAAGTAATCCAGATGGGGATGTTGTCAGAGGTGTCCTCTGTCCTGCAGTCTTGAGTTGCAGGCCCGTTCTTCCAGAGGTTCCCCTGTCAAAAGGTCTGTCCTCAGCTGTACGAGTATGAGAGTGGAGAGATAGCATTGACCTGGGTGAGCAGGTCAACTCAGCAATGGACACTAGACAAGGCTAGTCGAGACGAGCAAGACCTTGGCCAGTGATGACTTATTGACTTTAACGTGCTGGACTGTGGTGTCAGGTAGAGGGGAGGAGTGTAACATATAACATACCAGGAATTATTGAGCAGCCTAATGTTACATTGTGCCCTAGAGCTGAAAATACTGTGAAAAGGCTGTTTAAGTGCTGGATGCACCATATCAAAGTGTTTGTGGTATGGTGACAGTTGTTAAGCAAAATAGAAAAACCCAGACCTACATGAAGGCCTAACAACAGTTACAGCTAGTGCACCTCAAGACCACATACCCAGCCAGGGTCCTCCTTGCTCTGTGGAGGTGACTAGAGTGTGGACAGCCTCAGCCATTAAGGCAGCATTGAGCTCCTCACCTATGACTACTGCTCTCAAAGACCTATAACTTTTTAAAATATTTCCATTAACAGTCATAAGGGCTTGTTTTCAGTGGAACAAGTTGTGGATTCAATGATGCCATTCATTTTACTATTTAAGCCACTGCAAATTAGGTAAGAAAAATGTTCCAGGTGCAATGAAGGTACGTGGAAAAACACATTTATGCAATTGTTTATTGATTTTACGTTTACAGCATTCAATGTGCACATTATGATGTTCCATGTCAGTACAGCTATAATAATATCAAGCTTTTTTACTTTTTTTATTGCTTGCATTGCGATTTTTTGAGACATAGGCTAGGATTAAAAACAATGGGCAAACACCCTGCAGTAAATAATTAAATGATTAGTAATAGTACATGTAAATATCATAGGGTACATAGTTCACAATATTTTGGTCAAAAAAGCATGAAAACTATCCCACCGTGCAAGGTGTACCTAATCATGATGGTCCTATCTCTAGTATTTCACCTTTCTAAGTGCCAGCAGGCCTCAATAGTTTGGGGACGAGAGCAGGACCCAAGCCTGACTCTTTTCCATCTGCCCGTGCACAGTTATATAGACTTCAGGCCTGGGTCCTGCTCTGCCCCTGTTCCTTGAGGCCTGCTGACATTCAGAAAGGTGAAATACTAGAGATAGGACTTTCCTGATTGGTTACACCTTGAAAGATAGGGGTGATTTTCTCAACAAATTGAGATTACTCTCTGATCTCTATATAAGTAGAGAGTTTATATACCCGTATCCCACAAAAATTGGGAATAGAGGTGATACGGGCCATTTTATCCTGATCTGGCAAGAGCTCATCTTATGTTAAGTTTGTCTGTGATGCTCTTGAATTTGTTTTGGAGCATAATGCACTTACCTTTGATAAAAAAAATGGTTTCTGCAACATTCTGGGACCGCAGTGGGGACTCTGGTAGATTACACATAAGATACTTTATTCCTTCCTACTTCAAAGAAAAATAGATTTTTTTACTCAGAGAAATCTGCATATAAAATCTCTAAAAACATACCACAGATTTGTGGATGACATTTTTATCATCTGCGCAGGTACCAAAAATGATTTTGAAGAGTTCATATCGTATCTACATTTGAATGACATGAACATGAAATTTACCCATTAATTTGGCGGCAGAAAATTGGCTTTTTCGGATGTTCAGGTAGACATCACTGATGGTAAAATCTGCACTGAAACAGATAAAAAACCTTCTGCCTCGAACAACACTTTGCATTTTAAAAGTTCCCATCCTTTTTACACCAGAAGGCTTTGCCCTAAAGTCAGTTTTTTAGACTGAGGAACATCAGCAACAGAAATTACGGGTTTGAAGAGCGGGCAAAGGAGTTGTACAATAACTTTGAAAAGAAAGGGTGTCCTGAAGCAGTATTCGATGAGGCCTTACACAAGGCAAAAACATTCTCTCAATTAGATCTGCTGAAAAATAAGTAAAAAAAAAATTCAAGGAGGAAAGATTCATCTTTAACTTTGAGTTTGGGCCAATAGATGGAATTATTAGGTCCGTAATTAACAAAAACTGGCACATTATTGAAAGTGACAAAGATTTATGGAAAAATATACTGCAATCTGAGAGTCCTCAGTGGTTGATACCTTTTAATGGCTAACTGAAAGCATAAGCATAGCAAGGTTTCGGGACTCTATGGCTGGCTTCACATTAGCGTTCCCCTCCGCAGCGTTCTGCGGAGGGGAATTGCCATGTGTGCGCAGCGGCCGCCAGCTCCTATCTTTATAATGGGAGCGCACGGTGCTGCGCTTGACAGCGCATGACCGTGCGCACCCACTCACTCCCATAAGCGATCTGTGCGCAGGCGGAAGCCTGCGCACAAATCACACACTCTCGTCCGCACCAGGGACTCGACATGTTGCATTCCTGGTGTGGACGAGAGTGTGTGATCTGTATAGATCACATATGGGAGTGAATGGGTGCGCACGGTCATGCGCTGTCAAGTGCAGCACCGTGCGCTCCCATTATAAAGATAGGAGCTGGCGGCCGCTGCGCACACATGGCGATTCCCCTCCGCAGAACGCTGCGGAGGGGAACACTAATGTGAAGCCAGCCTATGGCCCCTTCGTCAGGCTGATAAACACAGATTCTGAAGACACATACAGAGTCTGTGTCATTAGTAGCCTGACGAAGGGGCCATAGTGTCCCGAAAGCTTGCTATGCTTATGCTTTCAGTAAGCCATTAAAAGGAATCAACCACTGAGGACTCTCAGATTGCAAAATATTTTTCTATCTATTGGCTAAAACAGTATAAATATTCTTTACCTTATCAAAGTTTTATGGGAAATCGCAACATGAAAACCACTAGTATTGTACAGAAGACAAAAACATCAAAGATAAAATAGTCAGAAATAGAGTAGATATTCATGAGAAAACTAACTGGCTAGAAAAAATTACTTTAATGGTCCATTTACACGCGGCCACAGGAAGGTAGACACCGGCAGGCATCGGACACAATTGTGCCTGTTGCCTTGAAAAGACCACGATGTGGCGGCGTGTAATTCAGGACTTTCCTTCCTGTGTCTTCCCTGAAGGAAGGAAAATCCTGAATTACACGCCGCCACATCGTGGTCTTTTCAAGGCAACAGGCACAATTGTGACCGATGCCTGCCGGTTTCTACCTTCCTGTGGCCACGTGTAAATGGACCATAATGGTGCATTTACACGCGGCCACAGGAAGGTGGGAACAGGCAGGCATCGGACACAATTGTGCCTGTTGCCTTGAAAAGACCACGATGTGGCTGCGTGTAATTCAGGACTTTCCTTCCTTCAGGGAAGACACAGGAAGGAAAGTCCTGAATAACACGCAGCCACATCGTGGTCTTTTCAAGGCAACAGGCACAATTTGTGTCCGATGCCTGCCTGTTCCTACCTTCCTGTGGGCGTGTGTAAATGTACCATTAAGGGTAACCATAATGCTCTTTCTGCAGGTTTCACATAACAAAAAATCCTCTAAATATTGGAGGGATCCTGCGTGAGGTTAAAGAGTTTATTTCTTGCCACACAAAATATGTTATGTATGCTATAGTCTGCGCTTGTGGATACTTTTACATTGCTAAAACGATACGGCTTCTTTTTGGGCTTTTCTGCGAATATTACAATTCCATTGCCAGTAATAAAGGTGCCAAGAGAATGATCAAACATGGAGGAAGGAGCCGTCAGTGGTACAGAGGAGGCCGGGCCCTGCGAGTGCCAGCGCTGTTGGCTGTGGCTGGAGAAAGGAGAGTGGTTCTACCTGCAGCTGACGACGGGCACACCTGTACGCTGTTATTTATTCTTTTCTTGAGCCTGATGAACATTAATCAAAGACTTGTTACCTGGTCCCCGTTGAGCCGATGTGGACTAGAATGTTAATCTTATTATGTTGCAACGTTAAAAGTACAGAACCTCCCGCAAGGGAAGAACATAAGTAATCGTAAAGTTCTTCTTGTTTATTAATGTTTTGAAAGTTACCTGTTTAACATGTTAATAGAGATGTCAACTCACACTTGGTTTGTTTTAACACCCGCGGACGGGTGTATTTCACCAAGGGGGTGTGTGGCGCCCCTATGGCTAGGCGCCACAGGGAGGTATTACACTTTGCAAATATATGTAGTGCCTCTGTAGCTGTGGGTTTGGGTTTAACCTATGGAGTCTAAGTTAACACTCAACAATAGACCACTTTAGAGTAAAGGACTGATTATTCAGTAGGGTCCAAAAGGGGGTGGAGCTTAGGTTAGAGTGGGAGACTTAAGTGACAGTTAGTGTCAGTCAGTGAGTCTGCGCCAGAGACAGTGCTGGGAAGGCAGTGAGTCAGGACGAGCCTGTCAGGACGAGCCTGACAGCCCTCTGACAGGAGGATCACCATCTCCAGGAGTATGACCCGGACAGAAGGGTATAAACCAGTACCAGTTGGAGCCAGCTGGTAACGTCTGGGGTAAAACCGGCAACACGGAAGCCGAGGCAGTCAGCGGTTCATCCCTGACCACAAACCGATGAGCCATGGGCCCTTAATCACCGGGTAACCGTAGGCGCCACAAGACAGTACCTCACTCCTCAGGCCTATAATCGGTCCAAGACTACGCGAGGAACAGTCTGGATTCCGGTGGCGGGAGAGAGTGCGTTCCTGCTGTTCCTGTCCGTACCGGTCAAGGATAACCCGTGCATCACCGTACAAGACCAGGGGACTGGCAAGAGAGCTCTGCAAAGGTGGTGAAAGACAGAGAGGAAAGTAGAATTGAGACCTCGAAAGTTAATAAGGAAGGAACATCTAGGGACTCCATGGGGGTACCCTGAACCGACAACTAGTACACGTTAAACCAGACTGTAAAGTGTTCTCTATAACATCTGTCGGTACCAGTAAAGTGGAGTTGAAATTGAGTCTGTCTTCCTGCCTGCCGGTGCCCGGAGGGCCTCCTCATCCTCAGAGTGGTAAGAACAACTAATCCCCTCATCCTCCATCACGGCTGCCCTGAGGTAAAGCTCCACTTGTGGGGAGCTGTACCACACTGAGCTGCACCCATCATCACCTCGGCGGCCGGCCTGCAGGCAGCGCCGGCATCCAAACTACCGGGATCCACAGGTGGCGTCACATACTTTTTAATCCTTGTAAATATTTTCCCCCACCAAACAAATGACAGCCAGGGCACGGTACCGGGAACCCGACCACTCGTAGTTCCCTATCACCACCATCAAATCCAACCCGGTGTCTGAGTACCCCTCTCCCTGTGCTCATCATATGACGTGGGTCAAATATTTAGCATATCCTTCCACAAGCTTCTCACAATAAGTGGTAGGAATTTGGGCCCATTCCTCCTGACAGAACTGGTGTAACTGAGCCATGTTTGTTGGTCGCCTTGCTCAACCTGCCTTTTCAGCTTTGCCTATAAATTTCCAGTAAGACTGATATCAGGGCTTTGTGATGGCCACTCCAAAATATGACTTTGTTATCCTTGAGCCATTTTGTGACCAGTTTGGCAGTTTGCTTTGGGTCATTGTCCATTTGGAAGACCCATTTTGGAGCAAGCTTTAACTTCCTGGCTGATGTCTTCAGATGTTGCTTCAGTATTGCCACATAATCTTCTTTCCTCATGATGCCATCTATTTTGTGTAGTTCACCAGTCCATCCTGCAGCAAAATAACCCCACAACATGATGCTGCCACCCCCATGTTTCAGAGTTGGGATGGTGTACTTAGACTTCCAAGCTACTCCCTTTTTCCTCCAAAAGTAATGATGGCCAAGCAGTTCAATTTTAGTTTCGTCAGACTCCATGACATGTCTCCAAAAATGTAGGTCTTTGTTCCTGTGTTTTTTTTCAAATATAAACCTAGCTTTTCATTTTTCATACCATATTGATACAGTACTCGTTTCACTGTGGATAATGACACAGTCTTACCAGCTTTTGCCATCATCTTTACAAGGTCTTTTGTTTTTGTTCCTGGGTTGATATGCATATGTCAGACAAAAGCACATTCATCTCTGGGATACAGAACCTGTCTCCTTCCTGAGCGGTATGATGGCTGGACATTCCAATCTTGTTTGCACTTGTATATAATTGTTCATACAGATGAACAAGGCACCAGCCTGTATCTTGTGCAAGTCCACAATGTACCTCCCGATATTTTAGCTAATTTCTTGATGCACAAAGAAGCAGTTTGTTTAAGCTGTGCGTTAAGATACATCCACAGGTGTGTCTCTAATTAACTCAGATTTTGCTAATAAACACATCAGAAGCTTTGAAACACATGATATCATCATATGAGCTGTCACAAATTGTTTAAAGTCAAAGTAACCTTAGTGTGTGTAGACTTTTGACTTTGCAGAAAGTAATAAAAATGCCTTAAAATATTCTCTGTCTCATTCTGACATTTGGCAAATAAAAATAATTAAAGTAATCTTAATTGAACTAAAATGGGAAACATTTATTCTGATTTAATCTTTGATAGTGAGAAAAACATGCATATATGTCTTTTTATAGTAATCTTCTGGTTTCAACTGTAGCTGTTTTTCTATAGTTCTGTTTGTAACTTTTGTGTGTATATCCTCACCTGTATAGCATTGTTTTTAATTGCATTAGTTGTAATGATGTCTGTTAGCTATTTAGTAGTAGCCAGGTGTCATATCAGGAGGCGGGACCAGTAGAAGCGCTAGCCAGCGCAACACAGGATGTCATCCAGTGCAGCCGAGCGTTACCCTCCTGAAGCATGTTTTAAAGTTTTCTCAATAAATGGAGATTTTATGGAGCTGCAGTGCCGCAGACTTTCTTCTTTGAAACTTTGATGTCTTTAAGAACCAGATTGCATGTTAATATTTTATATACTTTCTTGAGAAACAAAGAAAAAAGGGGCTGACAGAATAACTTGTGACTAGAGGGAATGCAACTTCCAAGAACTATAAGCATCAATAAACATCCCGTTAGTGAAAGGGCTAGTGCCAAATAGCTGTCACAAAGCATTTAAACTTTTCACCCATTTAGTTTAAAGAGACTGTTAAATTTGTGTTTTGATGTTTGATTAAATAAGAAGTCTCAGTAACTTTTTCCCTAAACCATCCTAATGATATATGTAATATTGCGCAAATGTATTAACGTCCTTACCGATTGCCAGATTCCATGGTTGCTAGTACTGCTCCAGACTTCTTGCCCACAAGACAAGCTCAAACTATGGGAGTGAGGTGCTTCTACTTAAATAAACACTGTACATCTGGAGGACAATAAAATAATCAATGATTATGCTCCAGACTGTGCAGCACCCACACTGTTTAATTATCAAGTTTCCTGCCCCATAGTAGCTTGATCGGCACCACTTTCCCTGGGAGGGCCCAAGCCAATGAGTTCCCCTTAATCCTATATATATATACACATACATACATACATATATATATTTATATATATGTATATACACACACATATATATATATGCATGTATGTGTATGGCTTCCTTTATGATTTATCCCTCTTCCCCCAGAGTACTGGGATCTCTGCTGGCTGGTGAGACAAAAATGGATCTTCAACTGGTAGAAGCCCTGCAGTCAAGTGCTCTGCAGGTAGATGGGAGATTCTTGGCATTCTTTGTTTGTGGAGCTCTCCTCTTCTCCTGAGTGAGCATCCCGGTTTGAGCACTTCCTCTGGCCCTGCCTTGAGAGGCCAGAGAGCAAAAGCTACACCTAAGGCCATGCCCCCTGCATTCCTGCAGCGTGGGCTCCGGTGCTGGTGAATCATTTTCTGGCACCACGTGATTTTGTAAGCATAAACTCAAACCTCACCCATTGGACCAAATAATGTTTTCACTGCTGCATCTGAAAATGGCTCTAAATACCTTCCAGACAAGGATATACAGCCTGAGGTCTTAGTTTCACCTCCTCGGCCTGTTCAGGCTCTGCAGGTACCTTTAGTTCCATTCATTAACCCCTCTCCCCCTCCCAATTACCATCTCTTTCTCAGCCAGTGCTTACTGGACATAATCATAGGATAGTTGCTTTAAAGGGAACCTGTCAGGTGGTTTATGCCCCCCTAGCGATCACTGTCTGTAGCTTCAGCTTTATAATACCAGTCTAATCATCCCTGTCTGACCTCATAGTGTAATGTGAAAGAAAAGCATTTATACACTTACATTTCAGTCCCCATCTTGGAGGAGGGGGACTGTCTGGCAGGATAATAGTTAACTCACTTTTAACTTGGATAGATAAAGGACCTGTGTGATGTAACGATCATGTGACCATAGTGGGCGGAGATAAGCCAGCAAATGTATAATGTTCTATGAGAACTTATCTCCGCCTATTGTAGTCACATGGTTGTGACATCACATCAGGTCTCCCAACTAGTTCTAGCACAAGGCTGAAATGTTAACTATTAACCTGCCAAACAGTCCCCGTCCTCCAAGCTGGGGACTGACTGCCTCATTACATAAGGAAATGTAAGTGTATAAATGCTTTTTTTCACCTTTCACATTACACCATGAGCTCAGACAGGGATGATTAGAATAGTATTATGAAGCTGCAGGTACACACAATGATAGCTGGGGAGGCATAAACAGTCTGATAGGTTCCCCTAAAGTAACTTGTATCATCCTTCAACATCTTAAACTACACAGAGTCAGTTCAATGGTTTGTTGCAAGCGTGCCCAGGGGATCCTGCTTGTGTGCTGCTTAACAATAGGTCTTGCTACCCCTCTGCACCCCTCATTCAGCACGGCATTGCTTTTGTAATACTTTAAGAATGTCAGTGTCCACGTATGGAGATGAATAGGAATAATCTGCGCTGCTATCTATCAAAGGATGACATTCTTTTAGTCTACAAATTATGATTTAATCAATGCGTTTTGGAGAAACTCTCCATCATCAGGAACTTCATCATATGTGAGTAACCAAAATACTCATGTCCTACTCCTGTTCTATAGTCCTGAGTTTACGTTTTTTTAATGTATATGTAGCAATAGGATTACTCTGTCCTAGGTACATTACTTTACATTTATCAACATTGAATCTCATTTGCCAAGTGATTGCCCATTCAGACATCTTTTCTAAATCATTGTGTAATACATAGTTTGGTGTCATCAGCAAACACTGACACTTTACTCCTAATCCCATTCACAAGGTCGTTAATGAAGAGATTAAAAAAATCAGTCTCAGACAGATCCCTGCAGTCCCTACTGCTGGCTTTACCCCATTTAGAGAATGTACCATTTTTGATGACTCTTTGCTTCCTATCTCTTAACCAATTTCTTACCCACCTGCATATAGTTTCCTCTAGATCCTGCTTCTTTAGCTGTACTATAAGAGTTTATGTCTTACAGTTTCAAATGCCTTTGTACATAAATCACACCAGCCACATTACCAACATCCAGATGTGCACTTACTTCCTCATAGAAACCCAACATGTTGGTTAGACATGACTTTTCTGCAATATATTTTTACATATCATCCCTTAAAATGCCCTCCAAAACTTTGCACACCAATGCTGTCAGGCCTACCAGACAATAGTTGCCTGGATCCACTTTCTTACCTTTCTTAAATATCGGTACCAAGTCAGCCATCCTCCAATCTGAGGCACCAACTCTGTGAGGCTGGGGTTACACATGAGCCCTTGGTCCGTTTTTGGCTTCATTTTTGTTAATTTTTTTTTCTAAGTCCAAAAACTGACAGAAAACGGATTGGATGTAATAAACACCCTGTCCGTTTTTTTCTGGACCTCAAAACCTTGATCTGGCTGGGGTTACACATAGAAGTCCGTTTTTGGAAGTGATTTTCATCACCAATCCGTTTTTTTATAGGGTGCTTTTTGAGCCTCCTGCACCCCTGAACGTTTTTGGACATAGCAATGTTTTTAGGTCCAGAAAAAAACGGACAGGGTGTTTATTACATCCAATCCGTTTTTCTGTGAGTTTTTGGACTTAGAAAAAAAAATTAACAAAAATGAAGCCAAAAACGGACCAAGGGCTCATGTGTAACCCCAGCCTCTGTCCATTTTTGAGCCAAAAACGCTGCTAGCAACGTTTTTGGCATCAGTTAAAAAACGCATGCGTTTTTTTAACATGGGGCCCTATGGGAAACGCATGCGTTAACGCATGGCATATATAGCCACTTGCATTAACGCATGCGTTAACGCACATGCGTTTTTAAGGAAAAATAATGAAAAAATGACTAAGTCCAAAAACGTTCAGGGGTGTAGGAGGCTCAAAAAGCACCCTATAAAAAACGGATTGGTGATGAAAATCACTTCCAAAAATGGACTTCTATGTGTAACCCCAGCCTTACAAGAGATTCTAAAAAGATGAGACACAGCAGTCTGACAATTACTGACCTCAATTCCCTCAATATCTGTGAATGAATGGAATCAGGCCCATGGGATTTGTCAATTTTTAATTTGCTCAGACTCAAGCATACTTCTTCTTGTGTTAAACTAGTTATATTAAGTGACAAACTTTGACTTTTGCCTTGTTGAATGACCCCGGGCACAGTCAGTTTCTGGGTGAACATGGATGAAGAGTGCCTGTTTAATATCTCAGCCTTTTCTTTGTCATCTATAATTATCCTATTATTATCTTTTAAGAGGGCGATACCATCCTGTGTATTCTTTTTGGCATATAATATATTTATACAAATTTTGAGGATTTACTTTACTTTCATCGGCAATTTGTGTTTTAGTAGCTAATTTTGCTAGCTTGATTTCTTTTTTACATATACAATAGCATTATACTCCTGAAATGCTACAGGTGAATCTCAATAAATTAGAATATCATCAAAAAGTTTATTATTTTTAGTAATTCAATACATAAAGTTGAATCCATTTACAGTTGTGGCCAAAAGTATTGACACCCCTGAATTCTGTCAGATAATACTCAGTTTCTTCCAGAAAATAATTGCAATCACAAATTCTTTGGTATTACTATCTTCATTTAATTTGTCTTCAATGAAAAAACACAAAAAGAATTGTCCTGAAGCCAAATTGGATATAATTCCACACCAAACATAAAAAAGGGGGTGGACAAAAGTATTGGCACTGTTAGAAAAATCATGTGATGCTTCTCTAATTTGTGTAATTAACAGCACCTGTAACTTACCTGTGGGCACCTAACAGGTGTTGGCAATAACTAAATCACACTTGCAGCCAGTTGATATGAATTAAAGTTGACTCAACCTCTGTCCTGTGTCCTTGTGTGTACCACATTAAGCATGGAGAAAAGAAAGAAGACCAAAGAACTGTCTGAGGACTTGAGAAACCAAATTGTGAGGAAGCATGAAAAATCTCAAGGCTACAAATCCATCTCCAAAGACCTGGATGTTCCTGTGTCTACCGTGCGCAGTATCATCAAGAAGATTAAAGCCCATGGCACTGTGGCTAACCTCCCTAGATGTGGACAGAAAAGAAAAATTGATGAGAGATTTCAACGCAAGATTGTGCAGATGGTGGAAAAAAACGTCTTACCCCGAGACATAAAAAAGCCAGGCTGGAATTTGCCACAACTTACCTGAGAAAGCCTAAAACATTTTGGAAGAATGTTCTTTGGTCAGATGAGACAAAAGTAAAGCTTTTTGGGCAAAGGCATCAACATAGAGTTTACAGGAGAAAAAAAGAGGCATTCAAAGAAAAGAACACAGTCAAACATGGCGGAGGTTCCCTGATGTTTTGGGGTTGCTTTGCTGCCTCTGGCGCTGGAATGCTTGACCGTGTGCATGGCATTATGAAGTCTGAAGACTACCAACAAATTTTGCAGCATAATGTAGGGCCCAGTGTGAGATAGCTGGGTCTCCCTCAGAGGTCATGGGTCTTCCAGCAGGACATTGACCCACAACACACCTCAAAAAGCACTAGAAAATGGTTTGAGAGAAAGCACTGGAGACTTCTAAGGTGGCCAGCAATGATTCCAGACCTGAATCCCATAGAACACCTGTGGAGAGATCTAAAAATGGCAGTTTGGAGAAGGCACCCTTCAAATATCAGGGACCTGGAGCAGTTTGCCAAAGAAGAATGGTCTAAAATTCCAGCAGAGCATTGTAAAAACTCATTGATGGTTACCGGAAGCGGTTGATTGCAGTTATTTTGGTTAAAGGTTGTGCAACCAAGTATTAGGCTGAGGGTGCCAATACTTTTGTCTGGCCCATTTTTGGAGTTTTGTGTGAAATGATCAATGTTTTGCTTTTTGCTTCATTCTCTTTTGTGTTTTTTCATTGAAGACAAATTAAATGAAGATAATAATACCAAAGAATTTGTGATTGCAATCATTTTCAGGAAGAAACTGAGTATTATCTGACAGAATTGCAGGGGTGTCAATACTTTTGGCCTCAACTGTATTATATAGAGTCATAACAAACAGAGTGAGCTATTTCAAGTGTTTATTTCTGTAAATGTTGATGATTACGGCTTACAGCCAATGAAAACCCAAAGGTCATTATCTCAGAAAATTAAATTAGGGTCCAGGTGGTGATGAGTATTTCAAGGGCGTAGTATAGAGCCATAATCAACAGAAGTGAGGAGAGCTGTGACACACTGCCAGAATGAGAGCTGGGTTCATCACACCATCAGAGGCTGTGACTCTATGTTGACTATGAAAAGCTATATATCACCATCATCATTAACTGCTCAGTAAATGTGAGATCTCATTTATTTAGATCCTGTATCCCCATGCACAACTTTAACTCTCTATTAGTCTGCCGATGACAGCCTGTCAGCCGGAGAGACCACTGTGACAGTTGGCCGCCATTACACCTCAGCTCGGTGGAGGCCGACCCAGACACATGCACTTTCAGTACACCTGAAAATAAATATATCATTTGTGAAGACTAGAGATGAGAAAATAGATTTGATGTGATGTTACTTAATATGAAATTTTAATATGAAATGTAAAGATTTGGGATATTTGCATAATTTGCAATTTGAATTGCAACTCAAGAAAAAAATACCCTTTGACTTTTTGCAGTTTGCAAAGGCTTGCATCAGTCACAGGACACTGACATGATTTCAAGCACGACCACTTGGGCTTCCCAATAATGCCCTTCAATTTTCATATGACATGATATTGCACAGCAAATCAAAAGGGATACGGTAATTAAGCTTGTATAAAAGAGGAGGCAGGGAATGAAGCAGCCATTCTAGGGTGATTTAGAACAGTGGGAGGATGTCAGAGTTAATATCTCAGCAACAAAGATAGGAAGATGAAGCCCTAAAGCATCGGACTTTATATAGCATTGTGTTGTACAACTGCAGCTTTGAAGAAGTAGAGAGTAACAGTAGTCTGTAAATGCAGAGATTCATTAATAGGGTAAAAGAGACATAGTAGGGGTGGCAGCAGCAGTGACAGACTCGGTGTGATTGCTCAGTGATATGATGTAGCTGATATCTGTTTTGCTGAATTTAAATTACAATTACACATTTTTTACCTTCATGTAAATGCACTAGAAAGCATAGGCAAGAAAGCACAATAATGTATTGTTTTTTTACAGAAGAGAAAATCTGAATGCAGTGTCAGCCAGAATACTGAGGGAATACTGAGTTTTTGCATTACTTGTGCAATCATTTTTGTGAAGCCAGGAAATATGCTTGGTTTTCTTTTTAAACACAAAAGGAAATTCACCAAACTCAATACATTGAACTTATGTAACCTACATACTTAGTATTTTTTTGTTGAGTGCTTTTTTGGTAATGGTTGAATAGGTGGGGTTGAAAAGATTGCAAAAAGTTAATTACAGTGTTGTACAAAATGGTAATAGATGTAGTTAATGTATAAGAGGCATCAACACCAAGATGGAGCATCATGTCACCACTGCAGCTAATCTGTGTGTGCTGATCGGCAGCTGCCTTCAAAGTTCATCTTAGGGTGCTTTCACATCAGCGGTTTTTGCCGATCGCGGCAGATGCGGTGAAATAACCGCAACTGCCGTGATTACCGCATAACCGCTGCGCTTGCAGCACAGTTTCGGCAAGCCCCATACAATGTTTATGCAGGCTTGCGGCAGGTGCGGCAAGTGCGGTATCGGCACTTGCGGCAGGTGCGGCCGCAAAAAAAAACGCGGCTGACCGTGGTTTTTTTTCGCGGCCGCACCTGCCACAAGTGCCGACATTGCACTTGCCGCACCTGCCGCACACTTACTGCAAGCCCCATAGACATTGCATGGGGCTTGCTGCAACTGTGCCGCAAGTGCAGCGGTTATGCAGTAATCACGGCAGATGCGTTTTTTTCACCGCATCTGCCACGATCGGCAAAAAACCGCTAATGTGAAAGCACACATCAGCGGTAATCGCTGATCGTGGCAGTTGCGGTGAAAAAAACGCATCTGCCGTGATTACCGCATAACGGCCGCACTTGCGGTTCACCTGCGGCAAGCCCCATGTAATGTCTATAAGGGTTGCGGCAGGTGTGGCAAGTGCAATATAGTTGCGGTTTCGGCACTTGCGGCAGATGCGGCCGCAAAAAAGCGCACCTGCCACACACTTACCGCAAGCCCCATAGACATTGCATGGGGCTTGCCGCAAGTGAACCGCAAGTGCGGCCGTTATGCGGTAACCGCATCAGATGCGGTTTTTTCACAGCAACTGCCACGATCAGCGCTTTACCACTGATGTGAAAAAACCCCTAAGGCTGGGGTTCCACATAAGCCCTCAGTCCGTTTTTGGCTTCAGTTTTCTCATTTTTTTTTTCTAAGTCCAAAAACTGACAGAAAAACGGATTGGGTGTAATAAACACCCTGTCCGTTTTTCTATGGAGCTCCAAACATTGCCCTGTCCGTTTTTGAGTCAAAAACGTTGCATGCAACGTTTTTGGCATCAGTTAAAAAACGCATGCGTTTTCATGCGTTTTTTTTAACATGGGGCCCTATGGGAAACGCATGCGCGAACGCATGCAAACGCGCACTTGCGTTTGCGCATGCGTTCGCGCATGCGTTTTTTTTAATGAAAATTCCAAAAACGTTCAGGAGTGCAGGAGGCTCAAAAAGCACCCAGAAAAAAATGGATTGGTGATGAAAATCACTTCCAAAAACGGATTTCTATGTGTGACCACAGCCTAAGTCATTCAAATTTCGGCCAAACTCCGCATCCCTGACGTCACCTTTTATTTCACATCAGAAAATGAATAATTGTCTGTTTTAGAGAAGACATAACCTGAATTCTGGTTATAAGCATATTGGAATGAAGACATGCAGCATTAGACTCCTATGAAGTGGATTTTCAACCAATTTGGAGGTGGGTTAGTTTCCACTTGTACCTTTAGATACTTTGTATGGGGGATACATGGGTGACAGTACTATATAAAGAATAGCATGTAGCTGAGTGGTATGATGTACCTAGACCTTCACTAAAGTAAGATGCTCTGTTCAAAAGAAACCCTGAAGATTCAGCAGTGTCTCCCCCTCATATTGAAATATTTTACTGAGCCAAAATCCAAATATATTGTAATGTCCAATGAAGACAGGAACAAATTTGAGTGTATTATCTGCACAACTTTGAAAAATATCTTGATATAAAGTATAATAAGTAGAGTTGGACAATATGCAGGGCCATTTGTTGACCTAATATTGTACAATATTAGCTTCCTAGGTTTCCATATGAAGATAGACATTTCAATTACATAGATAAAGCATATGTTAATGAAGATTTTGGCAGAAGTGTCTGGGTGTTAGACGTAATGTCTATTAATGTACACATTCCATGTGTTTGAGTCTTCATCTGTCACTCTCATCTTTATCTGGTCTTCCCGCCACTTTCTCTATGTGATGGGATGTAAGAGTCATCCAGAAAAGCATTTTTAATTTCTCAATCTGCTGCATGACATTCCAGACATTGTCCCTACATAAAAGGTGAGGGGTTAAAATGATGAGCTGCCATTATGAAAGGTGTAAAAGCTATAATACCCAGAGAAGGATGACATTTAAAGTGAACCTGGCAGCAGTTTTTTTGCATATAAGCTTCGGCCCCCACTAGTAAGGCCTTATATACACATTCTGAAATACTGTATACAAGTCCCCAGGCCGATCTGTATAATGCAAAAAACAGCTTCTATTATACTCACCTGAGGTGTCGTCAACTGCGATGGGTCTCGCTGATCTTGGTCCGGCACCTCCTTTCTTCTTGTAATGACCGTCCTCTTCTTTGCTTCATTTATATGACACGTCCTACGTCACCCGCACAGTCTCCTCCATTGCGGTCCTGTGTATGTGTACTATTCTCTGCCCTGCTGAGGGTGAAGCAAAAGTTCTGTAATGCGCAAGGAAAGATCAAAGAACGACCATATAGTATAGTGCAAAGGATGACACTGTGTGTGGGTGACGTAGGATGCGTCAACCACATGAAGAAGAGGTCATTTAACCCCTTCCCAACCTATGACGTTGATGTGTCGGAGCTCACATCAAACAGCCGACATCTCAGCTGATGTGATCACCTAAGATGTCGGGCTAACAGCTCCGATCGGATCCGGGATCCGATCGGCGCTGTTAAGCCCTTGGATCCCGCTGTAAATCACTGACAGTGGGATCTAAGGCGGCCACGGCGGGGAATGCACTGTTCCCCGCCTGCTCCGGAGATCCCGCGATAGTATCGCGGGATCTCCAACACTCACATGACTGCCCGGGGTCCTGGCTAGACCCCAGATGTTGTCAGAGCACAGTTTCCCGCTGTGGTTGGCAGGCGCTGCCAACCACAGCAGGTCTGCGATTCTGGTAAATACAGATGAGCTGCAGCTCATCTGTATCTCCTAGAAGCGATCGGACTGTGCAGCTAGGTGCCTCTAGATGAGGCAGTGAAAAAATAACAATCAATGAAAAAATATATAAAAGTTCAAATCACCCCCCTTTTCCCCCATTCACAATAAAAGTATTACAAAAAGAAAAAAAACACACATGTTTGGTATCACCATGTTCAGAATCGCCTGATCTATCATCCTAATGAATCCATTAATGAGAGCCGTAAACTCCATAACGAAAAAAATGGTCCAAACGCCAAAATTCAGTTTTTTTGGTCGCCGCAACTTTGCTATAAATTACAATAACGGGCGATTAAAACTGCAGATCCCCATAAAAATTGTATCATTAGAAACGTTAGCTCAAGGTGCAAAAAATAAGCCATCACACAGCCCTATATCCCAAAATATGAGAATGCTATGGGTCGCAGAACATGGCTCGAAAAGTCAGTTTTTGTTTTTTTTGAAACTTCTGAATTTTTTTTCAGCACCTAGATACCAATAAAGGTATACATGTTGGGTGTCTACGAACACGTACCGATCCGAGGCATCACCCCGTCATGTTGGTCTTACCATATAGTGAACATGGCGACTAAAATACCCAAAAAACAAACGTATCATTGCACTTTTTTTGCAATTTCACTGCATTTAGAATTTTTTTGCAATTTCCCTGTATACTATATGGTAATATAAATGATTGCATATGAAAGTACAACTCATCCCGCAAAAAACAAGCCCTCATATGTCTATATTGACGGAAAAATAAGAAAGTTATGGCTCTTGGAAGCAGGGGAGCAAAAAGCGAAAATGAAAAACGAAAAATTCCCGGGTCATGAAGGGGTTAAAGTGAAAATCCACTGCAACACTAGACAGTATATGTATAGGGAATAGCATAATGGCTGAAAGTGAATAGCAAGGCTGTCTGTACAGCTAACGAAGACATAGGGAAAAAAAGACAAGGCAGAAACTTTTCGTGAATCTAAAGAAATCGGAGAAATCTTAGCTGAAAGCAGTGGCCACTGCGTTAAGAGCCCGATAACCACGTCACGGTCTTTCTCATTATATCGGGTCCTACCTGTATGCCTCTCTTGTGGTGTAATGCTGTATGTGTGGGTTTTCATGCTTCTATATACAATTAAAACCAGCTATGAGGGGTTATAATGGACATGACTACAACAAAATGGATACCAAACATGGCTACCGGACGGGGGAAGGGAGCTCAGTCAAAAATCTGTAATACAACTATTTAGTGAAGGACTGGCTTCACCTTATGACTAGGTGCAAGCAAGAAAAAAACAAATTGTCATTTAAAGTGTCAAGTCCCCTAAAGAGAATAACAAAAAAAGTTACATCTCAATGAATTAGAATGTCATCAAAAAGTTAATTTTTTTTAATAATTCAAAAGTGAAATGCATACATTATACAGAGTCATTACAAACAGAGGGATCTATTTCAAGTGTTTATTTCTGTTAATGTTGATGATTATGGCTTACAGTTAATGAAAACCTAAAGGTCATTATCTCAGAAAATTAACGTATAGAGGATGAAGAGTCTGAGAGGTAAAATATTGCCTAAATAGGTATCAGAAGCTTCACCTTGTGTGGTTGTGAGAGTCACAACCACTATATAAGCATATAACGGCTGCTGCAGTCCCCAGGATGGTACATATAGAGTAGGGAGGATGAAGGGTTAAAAACTGTGCTGCCGTATTCCACAGGACATCGAAGGGTTATTATAATATTGATTTATTAGTCAACGTGTTTCAGGGCTCCCAGGAGCGCCCTGAAACATGACAATATGATCTTGATTTGTCCTGAGAAAGGGACAGGGAGCCCTGAAACACGTTGACTAATAAATCCATATTATATTCATGCTTTGATGCCTCATGGAACATGACAGCGCGGTTTTTAACCCTTCATCCTCCCTACTCTATATGCAACATGCTGAGGACTGCAGCAGCCATGATAAGGTTTCATAGTGGTTGTGACTCTCACAACCACACAAGGTGAAGCCTCCGATACCTATTCATTGAAATCACCTCCCTTTATTCCCCCATTAAAAATTAAGAAATAAAAATCAAAAAAGGACACATATTTGGTGTTGCTACATTCAAAAAAGTCTGATCTGTAAAAATATAAAATAAAATAGGCTGACTGGTGAACGGCATGACGAGAAAAAAAATAAAGAATCATTTTTTTTTTGGCTGTTACATCAGCGCAAAAAACTGTAATGAAAGGCGATCAACACATTGTACCTGGTATCAATAAAAACATTGGCTAAATATGCAAAAAACAAGCCCTCACACCGAGTTATCTCCTGAAAATTGGAAACATGATGGTTCTCAGAAAATCGTGAAAATTACAATATTTCTACTTTTTCTTAAATACATGAAAAAAATACAGGTAACATAAAAATTTCCGATGGTATAATAGGTAAAATACACAAAAGCTAAAAAGACAACATAGGAAGGGAGTTGGTGTAATGATACTTTGTTAGGTATTGCAACCAACATACCAAATATTAAGCTATGATAGTGCTCCATGAACCACGGCTTATCTATCTAGCGCTGTCTACTTTATAGTCTGCTGCTTACAATGGTAGTGAGATGCAATCTAGTTTAACATGTGCTCAATAGTCAACATTCCTTGGTTACCGAATGACAAGGGTCAACAGGATGATTCCATTTGGGCATCATCTCGGCCGAGTAACAACAAGGCTGGTGGTCATAGACTAATGACACCCTCTTATCACTGGAAGTGGGTATACTAGGGAACGCTAATGAGTAGCATATCTCAATCCCGTGAATTTGCGACATACCCTTGTGATAGAAAAGGAAGGAATTACATTCTTTGCATTCCTTTTTTATTTTTGGAAAATATAAGTAATGAATGGATTTATCAATGAGGATTATTTCCTTCGACTACATAGACATACAGTGAGCGATACATAATATAATTGTATGCCAATAGTCATTTTTTTCATGTTTTTTTCACTGCAAAATCATGTTACATGCAAGTAAATGTCACAGATTGTGTTAAAAACCTGATTTTGTGATTATCATGAGTACTATGATAAATAGAAACATGGGTTAGGACTTGCTTCCTGTGCACATCAAATGAAAAATAGAAGGCTAAATATTCATTTATCTTTGCCGATAGATTTTTAATGTCAAAGAAAAAAGCAAATAAGGCATAATGCAAACAAGACCGCAGCTATTTTTAATTTTTTCTTGCTTTAAATGTCCTTTGGTCACATACCCGTAGCTTCTTTAATTACATTTTGATGTTATGTTATGTTTAAAGTCTCTACTTTTGAAATGTGTAGACATCACATTTCTAAAGGAATTATACTATACGGAGTTCCTTCTTTATCCAGAAATGAGCTGAGCTGATGAGAAGTTTATGGGGGATACCTAGGAGGGGGCATGCAAAACCTTTGCCCCGAGTGCAGCTGCCAGGAGGATGTCATTGGGCTGCGTAATGTGGTGGCCAGCGGTGTCTCCCTGTTGGCTGCATTTTTCCAGCCCCCCTCACCTTGTAAGGGAATTTGGACATTCTCTAAGGCTGGGTTCACATTTGCGGACCCCTCCGCAGCGTTCTGCAGAGGGGATCCACAATGTGACCGCAGCGGCCGCCAGCTCCTATCTTTATAATGGGAGCGCACGGTGCTGCACTTGACTGCGCATGACCGTGCGCACCCATTCACTCCCATATGTGATCTGTGCACAGGCGGATGCCTGCACACAAATCACACAGTCTCGTCCGCACCAGGAATGCAACATGCCGCGTCCCTGGTGTGGACGAGACTGTGTGATTTGTGCGCAGGCATCCGCCTGCGCACAGATCACATATGGGGGTAAATGGGTGCCCACGTTCATGCGCAGTCAAGCGCAGCACCGTGCGCTCCCATTATAAAGATAGGAGCTGGCGGCCGCTGCGGTCACATTGCGGATCCCCTCTGCAGAACGCTGCGGAGGGGTCCGCAAATGTGAACCCAGCCTAAGTCAGTTGTGAAGTGAAATGCTTGCTCAGAGATGGTATAACACAATAGCTTCAGGTGATACATTTTGCCATTAGCACCTTTGGGTCATGGCTAGGCCAACAACATGATCAATTCTTACCACAGCAGATTCTGGTCAGACGACCATTGCACTCAGTGCTGTATGCAGCTCTGCCCAGGTTTTAACTGAAGGCTTTGTGAATGCAAGATACCAGCCCCAATCACTAACGACCTCCATTCACACAGAGGGAGTGACTACTGGTTGTCCTGCACACACAATGGGCTCCATATAGGGCGCAGTTCACACAGGCCTGCACAGTGTATGCCCAGCCTCTTACATTAACCCCCATCTCAGTAGGCGGGCTGTTACGGCATTCAACACCGTTACCTGCGCCAGAACGCACGCACCCATACGGCCCAGCTGCACACAGCAACAAAAAGAGTGCAAGAAAAACCAAAAATGACAGAAAACTGACATTATGGAAATTTAGTTAGTTTTAAGCTATATCAAATTGTGGGGTCTTGGTTTGTCTTTTGGTCCAAAACACGTAAGCTTGTGAGCCCCTACACGGCTCCCCACGGATCACAAGTCCTATCCACTAAATTTTTATCTCAAGTGAGCAAAGGACAAAATAGAAAATAAATTCTTACCACAGCAGATTCTGGTCAGACGACCATTGCACTCAGTGCTGTATGCAGCTCTGCCCAGGTTTTAACTGAAGGCTTTGTGAATGCAAGATACCAGCCCCAATCACTAACGACCTCCATTCACACAGAGGGAGTGACTACTGGTTGTCCTGCACACACAATGGGCTCCATATAGGGCGCAGTTCACACAGGCCTGCACAGTGTATGCCCAGCCTCTTACATTAACCCCCATCTCAGTAGGCGGGCTGTTACGGCATTCAACACCGTTACCTGCGCCAGAACGCACGCACCCATACGGCCCAGCTGCACACAGCAACAAAAAGAGTGCAAGAAAAACCAAAAATGACAGAAAACTGACATTATGGAAATTTAGTTAGTTTTAAGCTATATCAAATTGTGGGGTCTTGGTTTGTCTTTTGGTCCAAAACACGTAAGCTTGTGAGCCCCTACACGGCTCCCCACGGATCACAAGTCCTATCCACTAAATTTTTATCTCAAGTGAGCAAAGGACAAAATAGAAAATAAATTCTTACCACAGCAGATTCTGGTCAGACGACCATTGCACTCAGTGCTGTATGCAGCTCTGCCCAGGTTTTAACTGAAGGCTTTGTGAATGCAAGATACCAGCCCCAATCACTAACGACCTCCATTCACACAGAGGGAGTGACTACTGGTTGTCCTGCACACACAATGGGCTCCATATAGGGCGCAGTTCACACAGGCCTGCACAGTGTATGCCCAGCCTCTTACATTAACCCCCATCTCAGTAGGCGGTTCACAAAGCCTTCAGTTAAAACCTGGGCAGAGCTGCATACAGCACTGAGTGCAATGGTCGTCTGACCAGAATCTGCTGTGGTAAGAATTTATTTTCTATTTTGTCCTTTGCTCACTTGAGATAAAAATTTAGTGGATAGGACTTGTGATCCGTGGGGAGCCGTGTAGGGGCTCACAAGCTTACGTGTTTTGGACCAAAAGACAAACCAAGACCCCACAATTTGATATAGCTTAAAACTAACTAAATTTCCATAATGTCAGTTTTCTGTCATTTTTGGTTTTTCTTGCACTCTTTTTGTTGCTGTGTGCAGCTGGGCCGTATGGGTGCGTGCGTTCTGGCGCAGGTAACGGTGTTGAATGCCGTAACAGCCCGCCTACTGAGATGGGGGTTAATGTAAGAGGCTGGGCATACACTGTGCAGGCCTGTGTGAACTGCGCCCTATATGGAGCCCATTGTGTGTGCAGGACAACCAGTAGTCACTCCCTCTGTGTGAATGGAGGTCGTTAGTGATTGGGGCTGGTATCTTGCATTCACAAAGCCTTCAGTTAAAACCTGGGCAGAGCTGCATACAGCACTGAGTGCAATGGTCGTCTGACCAGAATCTGCTGTGGTAAGAATTTATTTTCTATTTTGTCCTTTGCTCACTTGAGATAAAAATTTAGTGGATAGGACTTGTGATCCGTGGGGAGCCGTGTAGGGGCTCACAAGCTTACGTGTTTTGGACCAAAAGACAAACCAAGACCCCACAATTTGATATAGCTTAAAACTAACTAAATTTCCATAATGTCAGTTTTCTGTCATTTTTGGTTTTTCTTGCACTCTTTTTGTTGCTGTGTGCAGCTGGGCCGTATGGGTGCGTGCGTTCTGGCGCAGGTAACGGTGTTGAATGCCGTAACAGCCCGCCTACTGAGATGGGGGTTAATGTAAGAGGCTGGGCATACACTGTGCAGGCCTGTGTGAACTGCGCCCTATATGGAGCCCATTGTGTGTGCAGGACAACCAGTAGTCACTCCCTCTGTGTGAATGGAGGTCGTTAGTGATTGGGGCTGGTATCTTGCATTCACAAAGCCTTCAGTTAAAACCTGGGCAGAGCTGCATACAGCACTGAGTGCAATGGTCGTCTGACCAGAATCTGCTGTGGTAAGAATTTATTTTCTATTTTGTCCTTTGCTCACTTGAGATAAAAATTTAGTGGATAGGACTTGTGATCCGTGGGGAGCCGTGTAGGGGCTCACAAGCTTACGTGTTTTGGACCAAAAGACAAACCAAGACCCCACAATTTGATATAGCTTAAAACCAACAACATGATCAAGTCATCTCATCATGCTACCGACATCACTCTCTGACTCCAAATAGGTGTCAATAACATTTGTGTAGTAAGAACTCCAATGGAGCTGAAACCACAGATTTATTGTAAATGCCGGGTGAGGATTTGAGAAGACAGTATGGGGAGCAAGGTGGAAGAGTTAATGGTTGTGGAAACAGAATGGCGAAGGGGTATGAATGAGAAGACAGTATGGGGAGCAGGGTGGAGGAGTTAATGGTTGTGGAAACAGAATGGGGAAGGGGCATGTATGAGAAGACAGTATGAAAAGTGAATGATGGGAAATGTATGAGTACAGGGGAATTAGTTCAGACACAGTATGGCGAGTGAGGGGGAGAATAGATGCAGAAACAGTATGGGGAGAAGGGATGTATGATAAGACAGTATGGAAAGTATGGGGAAAGAATGTGTGAGGAAACAGTATGGTAAACAAGGGGGGTTGAAGGCAGCGGACACCGTATGGGGAGTGATGGGGAAATGGGTATAAAAAAAGTATGGGGTGCAGAAATATATGAGAAAACAGTATGGAAGGTAAGGGGGGAATTGTGTGAGGAAACAGTATGGTAAGCAAGGACGGAAGAAGCATGCAGACACAGTATGGGGAGTGAGAAGGTAATATTTAAGAAAACTATGAGGAGTGAGGGGGATTGGGTGCAGAAAGAGTTTGAAGAGGGCAGATGTTTGAGGAAACAGCATGGAGAGCAAGGGGAGAATGTGTGAAGAGAGAGTATGGAGAAGGTCAGGGATCTGGGATCTGTGAGGAAACAATATGGGGACTGTGTAGTGTGTGACAAAACAGTGTGCAGAGTGAAGGGGATTGGTGTGTAAGACCTGTTAACATTTATATATATGGTTAAAGGACTCTTCCTTGTGTTATACTGCCACCTGCTGCCAAAAAGAAAGGATAGCAGAGATAAAACCCCCTGCTGCTGAGAGTGACATGGAACAGTCCAGGAGATGGATGGGTGGGGTCTCCAGAAGGAGAGGAGAGACAACTTCCACGTGTGTTGCAGAGAGAGACACAGACCTAAAGAGACTGGATGTGGAGTGAGGAGCCAGACTGCACGATCAAGGCAGAGACCCAGGACAAGGACTGCACTCGACAGGCTCCTGTCAGCGAATTACGGGCCCCAACAGCAACGAGGTACCTCGCAGTAAATCTTGCAGTAAAACTCGCAGTAAAGTGTGAACACTGTTTTAGTTAGGGACAGATAGAAAAAGACTCTGCAGTTCGATATACAAGTTATAGAAAGAAAACAAACACTCTGCGTCTCACTCGATAAAGACTTTGCATTTCTTCATTTAAAGACATTCAGAGACCTTGCATTCTCAGCAAACTAGTCACAGTGGTTATATATATTGTATTTACTATTGCACACCTTCCCGCTCCTTCCCCTTCTTTCCCGCACTTTTCCCTCAGTTGTAGTAAAAGTGCATTTGTTTAACACTCTGTGTTCTGTGCAGTCCTTGTGTATCCCGTCACCTGTGGGCTATTACACTTGGCGTAGTCGGCAGGATCCGCAGGCTGGTACTGAACAATGGAAGGACAGAGGGATGTTGTTGATGTAAATGTTCCCATACAACCTGATGGGGGAATACCAGCAAGGCAACTGTCCCTGGGTGCTATGCTGACCCATATACCAAAATTTACTGGCAACAATGTACCTCTCCATGACTGGGCGCAGAGAGTGAGGGGCATGTTGAAAGTAGCAGGAGTAACTGCAGAAAACCAAGGGGAGATACTGTTGATTGCCCTTGAGGGCCATGCTCAAGAGACTGTTTTATTGCGCCCTGAGAGTGAAAGAAAGACGTTAGAACAGGTGGTGAAGATTCTGGAGAGGGTGTATGGCGGCAAGACAGAAGCAGGTGATTTGCAGGCACAATTGTTCTACCGGCTGCAGCGTGAAGAAGAAGGCTTGCCACAGTATGCGAATGCCCTCCAGAGAATAATGAGACATATGCTTACAGCAGAGCCAGAGCTAGCACAAACCCATGGTTACGTACCCTGCGAGATCAATTCCTCAGAGGATTACATAACCCTAAGACCAGAAGTGCTCTCCATGAACGTCTCAGGGTGGAAAAAAAATTAACTTTTCAGGAAGTACTGGAAGAAACAGTCTCCCACACACAAGCTAAAAATTGCGATCCGCAGAACGCGGGGAGCAGCCCGTCGCTGCCTGCTGGATCCGGCTGGTTGCAGAAAAACGCCCATGGTCCAGGGGTTAATAAAGATGCAGTCCCTTTTATTTATATTGTTTTATGGATTTGTCAGAAAAAAATTTGACGTGGGCTTCGCCGTATTTCTGTAACCAGCCGGATCCAGCAGGCAACGACGGGCTGCCCCCAACCCCCAGGTGCCTACTTGTACCTGGCCAGACACAAGAATATATGGGAGCCCTTTTTATTATTATTTCATGAATTTCATGAAATAATAAAAAAAAAAATGCGTCGGGCCCCGCGCAATTTCTATGTCTAGCCAGGTACAGCTAAGCAGCTGGGGGCTGGAATCCGCAGCGCAGGGAGGCCCAAGCTTTCTGGGCACCCCCCGCTGCAAATTGCAGTCCACAGCCGCCCCAGAAGATGGCTCGTTCATTGAAGCGCCATCCTCTGGCGCTGAACGCCGCTCTTCCAGCGGCCCTGGTGGCGGTGGCACGCTGGGTAATAAAGGGGCTAATACCAGCTTTGTTATACAAGCTGGTATTATGCCCGAGATTCTTAATGTCAGGCCAGGTTTGATCCGGCCACTAAGAATCTCCAATAAAGGGTTAAAAAAACACCACACAGAGAAAAATTACTTATTAAAAATAAAGACACAGACACCATTAGGGACTCCAACTTTATTACCACCAAATACCCCTCCAAAGACCCAGGTCTTCTCTCTTCTTTCTTCTCTCTTCTGTCTTCTGTCTTCCTTCTTCTTCTTGTTGAACTCATTCAGCTCTGCTACATCACACATCACACCACAGGGGGCGGAAATGCGCTCCCCTGCTGTGTGATGAGTCAGTGAGGCTGTGAGCATTAAGCAGTGCCGACAGCACAGAGCCGACTCATTCATAAGCTGCTGGATTTAACTCCATGCTTACCGATCACTGCAGCGCCGGTAAGCAGAGAGTTAACTGTGCTGTGACAGCGGCTGGTATTTTAAACATGATTTAGCTATTGTAGCAGATAGAGCCTGAAGCTTCCGAGACACATCTGCGATTTGTAAATCACACATTACTCGCTATTACTCACTTCCAGATTCATTAACATTGGACTCGCTAGACTTGCAACGAGTAGCGAGTCCAGGGGTCGGACTCGCTAGAGTCAAGCGATTCCGAGTAATTTAGGACTCGCCCATCAATAGAAAGCAGTAAGATGCCTAATGGATACTGGGTCTCAAGTGACCACCATGCCAGAACAGTTCTTCTATCAACACTTTGGACAAACTGTATCCATTGATAAGAGGACACATATCAGACTGAGGGCTGCGAATAATCTTCCCATTCCGGTTGTAGGGGTCGTGCGGATGAACATACGTGCCTGTGGTCAGAACTTAGGCCAAAAAGGGATCGTGTTAACGGAGGGCCGGTATGACAGAGAAGTGCTGGCTTTCGTGGGCATGAACATCCTGAAGGAACTAGACTAGTTGCTCTTCAACAAGGAAGGCTGTGATTACTGGAAAATGACTGCTGCTAACAGGCCCGCTCAAAAGGTCTTCCAACACCTTATCCGTGCCAGGGGGCTGTGGAGGAATGGTGGGAGCCGCTACCCAGTGGGGAGGGTTCGAGTCCCAAGACAGACAACAATTACTCTACCTCCAAATCGGGAGACAATCCTCACCTTGCCAGTCGGGGCCCATCGTATGCTTGAGGGGATGGAGGTGTTGGTAGAACCTTACCATGGTGAAGAGAATGGAGACGAACCGTTGGTGGCTCGCACTTTAGCAACAGTAAGAAATGGAAGAGTCCCTTTCCATTGCGTGAACACCGGTGAACAGGCCCACACCTTGACCTCGGGAGTTGTTCTGGCCCATGTCTACCTGGCGCCTGAAGAGGTGGTGAACGCAGAATTGATTGAATTAAAGCCCATGGCAGGGGAGACCTGGACTTTGGCTGTTTCTATAGAGAGAGAAGAGAAGCCCACTGATCAGTGGAACAGTCAAGTTATCCTAGGACAGATGGAAGTAGACCTGACCCCCTTCGCTTCAGAGCAAGCCCAGGTCATAGAAGACTTCATCTGGGAGAATCAAGCCACGTTCTCCCGTCACGCAGAAGAATTCGGCTGTACTGACAAGATTCAGCATGAAATACCCACAGGAGATGCACCACCGATCAGAGAACGGTACAGACAAATACCCCCAAAATATTACCAAGAGGTGAAAGAGCTCTTGGCACAGATGCTGAAGAGCGCGGTGATAAAAGAAAGTCAGAGTCCATGGGCTGCCCCAATCGTGCTGGTCAAGAAAAAGGATGGGTCTACTCGCTTCTGTGTTGACTACCGCAAGCTTAATGGATGCATTGTTCGTGATTACTATCCCCTGCTCCGGATAGAGGAGTCCCTGTCTGCGCTGGGAAAGGCACGCTACTTCTCCTCCCTTGATCTAGCAAGCGGATATTGGCAGGTCCCTGTGGCAGAGAAAGACAAGGCCAAGACCGCATTCATTGTGCCCATGGGACTCTTCGAGTTCAATTGTATGCCGTTTGGGCTAAATAATGCCCCAGGAACTTTTCAGCGCCTCATGGAGAGTTGCCTTGGAGACATGAACTTCGAAGCCACGTTGAATTATCTGGATGACATCGTAGTGTACTCTGCAGCCTTCGAAAAACATCTCGAACAACTGGGTCAAATGTTTCAACCATGGGCTTAAACTGAAACCAAAAAAATGCCGAATCTTTCAAAAAGAGATTGAATATCTCGGGCACAAGGTGACGGAGGCTGGCGTGCCACCGTCCGATGGGAAAGTGAAAGCAGTGCTACAATGGCCCACACCCAGCACAGTGAGAGAAGTTCGAGCTTTCCTGGGACTGGCCGGATTCTACCGTCGCTTTATCAAGGACTTCGCGAAGGAGGCAGAACCTTTGCATGAATTGCTCCGAGGACCTGCGAAAGGACCAAAGGCACAGAAAATTTGCTGGGGACCAAGACAAGCAGAAGCCTTACACCAACTGAAAGAGGCCTTGGTCAGCGCCCCTGTGCTTGCCTATGCAGACTACAACCTCCCCTTTCGGTTATATACAGATGCGAGCCTCTATGGTCTGGGTGCAGTACTGGCCCAGGTACAGGACGGTATTGAACGAGTGATTGCATATGGAAGTCGGACGTTGCGAGAAGCCGAACGCAACCCTGAGAATTACAGTTCTTTTCGTCTGGAGTTACTGGCACTAGTATGGGCAATAACTGAAAGGTTCTCTGAATATCTCACGGGAGCTCAGATTGAAGTCTATACAGATAATAATCCACTGGCTCACATCTCCACCGCCAAACTGGGGGCAATGGAACAGAGGTGGTTGGCACGACTCTCCAGATATAATTATCATGTGCAGTACCGTTCCAAGCACAAAAATCAGAATGCGGATGCCCTCTCTCGTGTTACCACAGAAGCCCCAGTGGGGGTAAGAGATGAGCAGTTAGAGGAAGACGAAATTCCAGACTTCAGTAAATTCACCGCCCAAGTGGTGGAGGCTTGTATACTGGAGATTACGTCGGGCACAACATCACACCTGCTTGGCCAAACCAGAGAGGAATGGGTGAAGATCCAGTCATCTGATCCAGAACTGCTTCAAGTGAAAGAGTGGGTCATCCGGCAGCGTAAGCCTAGGAAGGAAATATGGGCCATGCTGTCACACGCGGCCCTACAGATTCTCAGCCAGTGGGACAAGCTATCGGTGCAAGAAGGGATGCTGTATCGGAAGGTGCACCTAGCTACGGAGCTGGAAGTACGGTGGCAAGTGGTGATACCCCAGAAGATGGCAGTACCATGGGCCCGAGAAGCGCACGAGAGAGGAGCCCATTTTGGGCCGGACAAGACTTACCAGTGGTTGCAAAGAATAGTGTACTGTCCTCAGAGGCTTCGGGCAGTGGAGAAGGCCTGTAAACTGTGTCGTTCCTGCGAGTTAAATAAAGCTCTCCCACAGCGAGCACCAGTACAGACCATTGTCACCAAAGAGCCGTTGGAAGTACTTATGATAGATTACCTGAAGATTGGCCACTCCCACCGGGGCTATCAGTTCTGCCTTGTGATGACAGACCACTTTTCAAAATTTGCGGTGGTGATGCCCACCAGAGATCAGATGGCTGAATTGGTTACTCAAGCCATCAGTTATGACTTTATCCGGGTATACGGCTGCCCTAAAAGGATACACTCTGATCAAGCCGCCTGCTTTCAGGGCAGTGTCATGAGAGAGCTGCAAAGGATCTACGGGATGCAAAAGTCAAGAACCACGCCTTATCATCCAACGGAGCCTGCGAGAGGTTTAACCGGACCCTCCTACAAATGCTACGCACATTGGAAGATGATCGTAAGAGTCACTGGCCCAGTTATCTCGCAGAACTCGTATGGGCATACAATAACCGTGTCCATTGTTCGGAAGAGCTGGAAGAGGCATTGAAGAACTAAACCTGGCTCCACCCGAGATCAGTGAAAGTCAGAGCGTAGGTTCTTGGGTTGACTGTCACCGTCGACGGCTGGAGACTATCCATCGAATTGTCACCAAGCGGTTGCAAGAAAAGATATACCCCCGGCAGGAACCTATACATGAGGCCCCGTTCTTACCAGGAGACAGAGTGCTAGTTGCAGAGAAACACCCGAGACACAAGTTGAGTGAGCGCTGGAAACCAGAGTCGTACATTGTGACCAGAAGAGTCTCTCCCCACAGGCCAGTGTACGAAGTGAGAAGCGAGCGGGGAGGCGGCATCCTCACCCTGCATCATAACATGCTGAGGCCCTGCTATTCAGAAGACAGGACCGGACAAAGCGACTCGGGGACTGTGCCGTGCCCATTCCTGTTACTCTCGAGGAGGGCTTTGACGATGAAGAATGGTGGTGGGCCCCGTCCAACCCAACAGACTGGGGAAGGTCCAACCCCCCATCCGTTCAAGATGCAGGTGCCACCCCTGCAGAGCATGAGCCACCAATCTCCAGAGATGATGATGAGGATATTGTACTCCCTGCTACTGCACCAGCGTCTGGTGAATTAGCCGTAGCTCCACGTAGGACTGAACGGGCTAATGCTGGTATTCCCCCTGATCGGTACTTGGCAGATGAATTTGTGTATTCTGTCACTGGAGTCGGTTGTAAGACATTGGCTCCCAGGCAGCAGGTTGTAAAGCATGGCAGAGGTTGCCATCGTGTGTTCCTGTGCAGAGGGCCCCAGGAGAGTATCGGCCGGGACGGCCGATGTTAAAGAGGGTGGGAAATGTAAAACCTGTTAACATTTATATATATGGTTAAAGGACTGTTTTGTGGACTCTTCCTTGTGTTATACTGCCACCTGCTGCCAAAAAGAATGGATAGCAGAGATAAAACCCCCTGCTGCTGAGAGTGACATGGAACAGTCCAGGAGATGGATGGGTGGGGTCTCCAGAAGGAGAGGAGAGACAACTTCCACGTGTGTTGCAGAGAGAGACACAGGCCTAAAGAGACTGGATGTGGAGTGAGGAGCCAGACTGCATGAGCAAGGCAGAGACTCAGGACAAGGACTGCACTCGATAGGCTCCTGTCAGCGAATTACGGGCCCCAACGGCAACGGGATACCTCACAGTAAATCTTGCAGTAAAACTCGCAGTAAAGTGTGCACACTGTTTTAGTTAGGGACAGATAGGAAAAGACTCTGCAATTCGATATACAAGTTATAGAAAGAAATCAAACACTCTGCATCTAGCTTGATAAAGACTTTGCATTTCTTTATTTAAAGACATTCAGAGACCTTGCATTCTCAGCAAACTAGTCACAGTGGTTATATATATTGTATTTACTATTGCACACCTTCCCGCTCCTTCCCCTTCTTTCCCGCACTTTTCCCTCAGTTCTATTAAAAGTGCATTTGTTTAACACTCTGTGTTCCGTGCAGTCCTTGCGTATCCCGTCACCTGTGGGCTATTACAGGTGCAAAACAGTATGGGTAGGGGGATGTATGAAGAGACAGTATGAAGACTGGGGGTGGAAGAGGAAGAAATAGTATGAGAAGGGAGTGGGATTGTGTGAGGAAAGAGTTGAGTAGCAGGAGGGGGTAATGAGCGCAGAAACAGTATGGGGAGCAAGAGGGATGTGTGAAGAAATAGTATGAAGAGAGAAGAGGTAAATATGTCAGGGGAGAGTATGATGAACGGGGCAATATGTGAAGAGATAGCATGAAGGAATGAGGAAATGTTTAAGGAGACGATTGAGGGGAATACTGTGAGGAGACAGTATTAACCTCCCTGGCGGTATGATTATGTCAGGAATTTTGTGCTAAAAGCGGTACCATTTTTTTGCATGGAAATTTGGTGTTATGTACTGTCAGCCTGCAATTCTTAGTAATTACCTGATCAAAGAAGACTCTAGTAGACCTCTCAGATGTGATAAAGTTTGAAACATAAAATCATGAATTATAATTAAATAAATAATATAATTTTATTCAATAATCAATAATCTTATACCTGGCGGTATGATTATGTCAGGAATTTTGTACTAAGGGTACTTTCACACTAGCGTTTTTTTGAAATCGCGGCAGATGCAGTGAAAAAACCGAATCTGCCGCGATTACTGCATAACCGTGACACCTGCGGCACAGTTGCGGCAAGCCCCATGCAATGTCTATGGGTCTTTCGGTAAGAGTGCGGCAGGTGCGGCAAGTGCGGTTTCAGCACTTGCGGCAGGTGCGGCCGCGAAAAAAAAACGCGGTCAGCCGCGGTTTCTTTGCGGCCGCATCTGCCGCAAGCCCCCATAGACATTCTATGGGGCTTGCCGCAACTGTGCCGCAGGTGTCGCGGTTATACGGTAATCGCGGCAGATTCGGTTTTTTCACCGCATCTGCCGCGATTTAAAAAAAACGCTGATGTGAAAGCAGCCTAAATGCGGTACCATTTTTTTTCATAAAAAATTTCTTTTATGGGCCGAAATATACTTTTTTTTTTCCCACCCAGTTCCGCCTCCAATGAGCCGCTGCGGCTCACAGAGACGGAACCAGGAAGTCATATGGAGGCATCCGAAGGGGCTCTCACCGGCGATCACAGCGGTGGATCACCAGGAGAGGGGAAAGAGACTCCGCTGCCATTTACCCCGAGCGCCAGGGGCGGATCTACCATGGTGCAGCTGGTTCAGCTGCACCAGGGCCCCGACTGGGTAGGGGGCCCCTCAACCATCAGTAGGGGGCCCCCGTGACAGAGGAGAGGAGGGTAACTGAGGGAAGCATCCTGCTTCCCTTGGGTATTCCCGCCCCTCTTCTCGTCTGCAGCCCAGGCTCTAACCCTAACACCCTAGCCCTAACCCTAACAATAACCGTAACCAGTGGTGTAACTAGGTTTGCCGGCGCCCGGGGCAAAGATCTGTTTTGGCGCCCCCCCCAAAGTAGGTGAGGACCGGGGGGTGGGGTGCTGTCAGATTCCAGCTCGCCCCCCTATTGCAGCCCTGGTTGAGGAGCTGGGGGGGGTGCCCCGGGACAAAAGGTCCGGCTGCACCCCCCTAGATAGACCTGTACATGGCGAGGGATGAGACACAGGTGGGACAGGGGCTGTGTACACAGTGAGGAGTGGGACACAGGTGGGACAGGGGCTGTGTACACAGTGAGGGGTGGGACGCAGGCTCTGTATACAGTGAGGGGTGAGACATGGTGTCTGTATACAGTGAGGGGTGGGACAGTCCACAGGCAGGGTCTGGGTACAGGACGCTAGTGGAGCCGCAGAAGCTTAGGCTATAGGATAGTGGCGGCCCCGTGTTCGCGCTTCTGCGACCTCTGTGCACCCGCCTCCCCGCTCTCCTCTCGGCCATACATGGTGCAGTATCCTGTGAGGTTCAGCCTTACACACCGAGGATGCCGTAATACTCCGGTCCGGGTCATGGAGCCACAGCTGGGGGTGAGCGTCTGTGTGCCGGAATAGACGCTGAGGCCGGAGCGAGCGGGGCACTGCATTGCATGGAGGGAGGAGAGCCCTGGAGCGGAGGAGAAGACAAAGCCCATCACTGAGCCGCCATGCTTCTGCACCAGGTGCTCACCGGAGCCGTCAGCCCCGGGGACAACTGCTACTCTGTGGGCAGCATCAGTGACGTCCGGGGGGGGGGGGAGAGGTGCCTACAGATTACAGCCCCGCCCCCCCTATTGCAGCCCTGGTGAGGTGAGGAGTGGGGCGGGGGGGTGCCGCCGGCGCCCTCTGCTGAGTTGCGCCCGGGGCAAAAGGTCCGGCTGCACCCCCCGTAGATACGCCCCTGACCCTAACCATAACAATAACCCTAACCCTAGCCCTAACCCAAACAATAACCCTAACCCTAGCCCTAACCCTAACCCTAGCCCTAACCCTAACAATAACCCTAACCCTACCACTAGCCCTAACCCTAACAATAACCCTAACCCTAGCTCTGGAGTAGGGGGCGGTGCCATATCACTGACATGGCGCCGGCGGCAACGGGCAGGTAAGACCCGATGCCCCAGCCCCCTCCCCCCTGACGGCACCCCGGCCCCCGGTCCGCAGCACTGGGAGCAGGGGCGGGCGGCGGTGCTCCCCGCCGGTCCACAGCACTGGGAGCAGGGGCGGGTGGCAGTGCTCCCCGCCGGTCCGCAGCACTGGGAGCAGGGGTGGGCGGTGGTGCTCCCCACCGGTCCGCAGCACTGGGAGCAGGGGCGGGCGGCGGTGCTCCCCGCTGGTCCGCAGCACTGGGAGCAGGGGCGGGCGGCGGTGCTCCCCGCCGGTCCGCAGCACTGGGAGCAGGGGCGGGCGGCGGTGCTCCCCGCCGGTCCACAGCACTGGGAGCAGGGGCGGCTAAAATAGGGAGCAGGGGCGGCGGTGCTGCACTGACAGCACCAGCCGCGGGTAAACCCGAGTGTGACTTGGGGTTACCGCTTCTGGCAGTAAAAGTTAACCCCGAGTCACACTAGGGAATACCGCTAGGCAGGTTAAGGGAGAAAAGTGTGAGGAGGCACAGAATAGAGACTGGGTAGTGTGGGCATGGGGAGATATGGAGAGAAGGTAGCTTGTGGGGATAGTGTGAGGGCACAGCAAGCAGGGGAAAGTATGTTGACGAGATGGTGCGTGAGGAGGGGGCAGATTGTAAAGATTAGACAGTATGAGGGGACAAAGTGTGAGAGGATAGTATGAAAAGGAAATGACAGTGTAGAGGGCATGTACCATAAGAAGAACAGTGTGGGTGTCATGCAGGGGCGTAACTACAATAGGTGCAGGGGTTGCGATCGCACCCGGGCCCTGCAGCTTAGGGGGACCCCAAAAGTCCATTTGGCCTATAGAAAAAGACTAATACTATCAAAGATTTGCAATAATTGGGGGCCCTGTTTGAGCTTTCGCATCGGGGCCCTTGAGCCTGAAGTTACGCCACTGGTGTCATGTTTTGTGCAGGGAGCAGCATAGGGCAAATATTTTTATTCAGGGGAAATGTAGTGCTATTTTAAGACAATTATATCAGGCTGTGGTGCAGAAGACCAAAGAATATTGAAGCCTACAGAGACGATCTGTGGATGTGAAAATTCATATTGACATCTGGACATGATGATGATTTGTTGATGCCTTCAAACCAGTTGTGAGTCACACAACTGAACCAGGTGAGTGGATCCATAGCACCACCTTTACACTTTAGTGTCGCTAGTGATAGGGCACTATTGCGCCTCTTGTCCCCCACCCCTTTTGTTTTTACACAGTGAGTTAGGAGCAGGCAGGGAGGGGCAGGAGGGAGTGGGGAGCGCAGAACAGGAGGAGAAAGCCACCAGTGAAGTCTTCTCACCATTGGCTTCCCCGCCTGCGTCCTCCACTTCCCGCTCCCGGCTGCTCGCTCCCCGCCCGCTCCTAACTGAGGATCGGGTGGGCAGGCGGCGCGGGGGAGCGGAGGATCCTGCTATCAGGCTGCGGGGAAGAGAGTAGGGGGCTACATCATTGTTTAAAACCCGGCGGCTTTTTACCGCCGGGTTTTAAAAAATCATGTAGGGATTGCTGCCTTTTCCTCTGCCGCCAAACCTCTATATAGGGTCTGGCAGATGAGGAATTACTCGCAAAACTCACTTCCACATTGACTTACATTGGACTCGCTATACTCGTAATGAGTAACAAGTATCGGGACCTACTCGTTACGAGTATAGCGAGTCCGAATATTTCAGTACTCGTTCATCCCTAGTTGTAAGTTGTACATTTATGAGACACAAGTGTATATGGGATCCGGTATTGGACTATGCCTTCGTATTTATTTTAATCTGTAAAATTGCAACCCTCATTCCGGTTCTGAATGCATTAATGCATTCGGTTTTGGAATGAGGATTTTTGCAATTTTAAAAACCGCATCCAGATCCGGATCCGGTACCGCAAGGTACATTTATTTACCTTGCGGTACCGGATCCGAGTCCCATAGGGTCCCATGTTAATAAAAACGGATCTGGTTTTGCAACCGGTCCAAAAAAATGCAGCCTGCATGATTTTTACTGCAGGCTGCAAAACCGGATCTGGTAACCAATTGCATATAGTGCCATCCGGTTTTACAATGGAAGCCTATGGGCTGCGGATCATGATCCGGTTTTGAGCAATTTTAATGCTCAAAACCTGATCCGGATGTATAAAAAACCGCAGGTGTGACTCTAGCCTTAGAATTTGGCCAAAAGTATGTAAATCATATACTTGTATTCACATGACCGTCCACTTTTGCTCCAGTAAACAATAAGTCACTGATGTTCCAATTTGGAAAAGAGCGGAGCTGGAGTAACCCTTTAAATAATTTGATTCCGCAAGAAAAAATGATTATGAAAAACAAAGCTACCCTTATGCAGTAATTGCTTCTAATGGGTTCCTTCATATACTTTCTCCTCAATACATTTACACACTTGGGGGAAACACATGAAGGTTTTTTACCCATATTATCTATAGTCTATGGTTGTAAAGTTCACACTACTCAGTTTTAGTCTCAAAATTTTATTATCTTTATTGTGCACATAAAAAGAGTATTAAAAACATTACAAATCTAGAGAAGTGGACACATATACCAACAACCTATTGAATTACCATATACGATTTGCCAAATTGTACAATGAACAGAGACCAAACTGTAAATAAGCTCCCATCACAGAATTCTCCAGTTTAAGTAATATAGTGAAAAATGCATAGGTAGGAATTACTTATCAAAATGTCCTTAGATGTGTGTACTTTATGTTAGATCTTTTTATATAAGATCAACTGAAAACTGACACTAAACTCTGCAGGGTAATCAATACAGAGGAGGACAATATTACAGGAGGATATACTTAAACTAGAAGCTTGGGCTGATAAATGGCAAATGAGCTTTAATGGGGATAAATGTAATGGTGGGTTTACACACACCAATTTCTGTGTCCAATATCTGAACAGATCTCTGGTTGCAGTGAAATCATGGACACATAGTTCCATTTTGCGGCTGTGTACAAATGGAGCAATGTGTCCATGATTTTACTGCAACCAGAGATCTGTTCAGATATTGGACACATAAATTGGTGTGTGTAAACCCACCATAAGGTCATGCACTTGGGCAGAGAAAACAAAAGGTTTAATTATGTGTTTAATTGTAAAACACTGGGCAAAACTGTCACTGAAAAAGACCTGGGTGTATGGGTAGATGACAAACTCACATTTAGTGGCCAGTGTCAGGCAGCTGCTGCAAAGGCAAATAAAATAATGGGATGCATTAAAAGAGGCATAGATGCTCATGAGGAGAACATAATTTTACCTCCATACAAGTCACTAGTGCGACCACACTTAGAATACTGTCTACAATTCTGGTCTCCGGTGTATAAGAAAGACATAGCTGAACTAGAACGGGTGCAGAGAAGAGCGACCAAAGTCATTAGAGGACTGAGGGGTCTGCAATACCAAGACAGGTTATTAAACTTGGGGTTATTTAGCTTGGAAAAACGAAGGCTTAGGGGTGATCTTATAATAATGTATAAATATATGAGGGGACAGTACAGAGACCTTTCTAATGATCTCTTTACTCTAAGGCCTGAGACTGGGACAAGGGGGCATCCTCTACGTCTGGAGGGAAGAAGGTTTAATCATAATCACAGACGCGGATTCTTTACTGTAAGAGCAGTGAGACTATGGAACTCTCTGCCACATGATGTTGTAATGAGTGAGTCACTACTAACATTTAAGAAGGGCCTGGATGCCTTTCTTGAAAACTATAATATTACCAGTTATATATACTAGATTCTTTGATAGGACGTTGATCCAGGGAATTAGTCTGATTGCCATATCTGGAGTCAGGAAGGAATTTTTTCCCCCAATGTGGAGCCACATGTTTTTTTTTTTTTTGCCTTCCTCTGGATCAACATGTTAGGCTATGGGTTGAACTAGGTGGACTTAAATTCTTCCTTCAACCTTAAATACTATGTTACTATATTACCTACAAAAGGGATTAATTATTCAATGGGTACAATATAGATGTGGCTCCTTACACTGTGGGCTGTCAGTATGTCCGACATGAACAGGTACCACTAAACCATAGTGCCATAATATAAACCATTGTGGTGCCTAGCAGATAGTCATACAGGATCACCAATTTCTGTTATCCCTAATACAACATCATATAGGCATTATGTCCATACGTTTTAAGGCTTACCCATGCTGATGTTAGAACCGGCCTATTTCCACTGTGTGTTTTGTCAGTGGGCTGTTTTACAAAGCTGAAGATGATCTATGGTTATTACTGATATTGTTTGCATATGCATGAGAAGGTTCTGAGAGAAGATAAGACTTCTGGAGAATAAGAAGAAAAAAGGAAATGCTATTTGTTATGTTCAATTCAGAATAAATCAAAGCTGCAAAATTTTGAAGGAATGAACCAAATAAATCTGACAAATAAAACTTGTGAAGACGTAACACTAAAAAATTGGGCAAAGACATCTTAAGAGTTGGTCTACAAAGACAAACATCAAAGGGATAATGTAACACTGGCGCCAATGACACTCCAGCTGGGTCGCTGTTGCACTCACCCCTCCACCTGCCCTGCAACATCTGTCTCTGTCCCTGTTCCTGCTTCCTGATCCCAGGGTCTTAATGGGGCTGTGCGTGCACTCAGTATGTGTCCCCAGCCAATGACTGGAGGACACTAAGTACTTAAGGCACCCTCCCACCTAAGGGAGGTGAATGAGTAACGTGATTGTACTGCTAGAGGCATGCTTGCTAGTTGTAAGGTCCAGGTTCCTGTATCCATTACCTTTGCCTGCTAACCTGTACCTGTGTTCTAGTGCCGCTTTGTGTACCCATATCTGCCAGAGTATCCACAGTACCTGCCAGAGCCTGCTGTACCTGGCATACCTGCCAGTACCTACTGTACCTGCCCAGTATTTGCCGTACCTGCCAGAACCTGCAATACCTGTTGGTACCAGTCTACCTGCCTTTTCCAGTCGTCCCTGCCTGCACCTGAGTTCGTGCCTGCACTACTGATCCCTGGTGTCAGCTGGTATTGAGCCGAGAGTTCCCCTGGAGTGGTAATTGGCAGCTACCTTCCACCACAAGGCAAATCACACCCTCAGTGGCTCTAGCAAAGATTAAGTAGTTGCTTAGCTATGCATCTCCAGGATGAGCCCGGTTCCGTAGTGCAGTGGGTCCACACACACACCAGCATGACTCGTAGTTTGATTAGGACAAACACTATAAATCTTAGTAATGATGTAATACTACATTTTGTATGACTTGCAGTGTCTTCCTCTCTGTAAAAATAGTTCCATATCTTGGATGAGAAAGCCATTCAAAGTGTTATTCGTAAACCAGTGCTATTCCATGGCCTACAGCTTCACTGTCTATGAGATTCTCCAACAAAGCCAAGTACAGTTCTCTGCTATTTCTGGCAGTACTATAAGCAATAAGTGGAGTGGAGATCAAGCATGTTCAGCTCTGCTTCTGATCAGCTGAGTAGCAGATAAGGGATAACATGTTATTGATCCTGGAAAGGGGATCTGGAACCAAGAAATGGGCCATGCAGAGCCTGTCTTGAAATGAGAAGTAGATGATTGTTCTTGACCTCCGCTCCACTCATTAACTATGGTACTTCAGGAAATGGTGGAGCACTGTACTTGGCTTTCTCCAGGAGTCTCATAGACATGGAGTGTAGAGAAGGTCAAACATGTGCACCTCCGCTCCAGGGAAGTTTAGGCTCTGCAGAGCCTGGTTCCTGGCTTACAAGGCCACATTTTTGAGATAGTCCATAAAAAGAAGCACAGTCACACTTTACAAGGTTACCACGGTTAAATGTATGGAGAAGCCCCGATTTAACTCGTCTGTTCACGGGTGAAGACAATGAATTCAATAAAGATATGAAATGCTGGCTTCCTTATTAAAAACAAATTTTTTATTTCATCCCATAAAATCAGAAGTCATCTTTGAGGGACAGACGTGTATGCGTTTCGACTCCTTCCTGAGTCTTAATCACAACATTTTTGTCCTTAAAAGATGTGTACGGGGTTTCCTCTTGTCATCTGCACAGTTTTAAATCTAAGGTGTTTGAGATCTTCTCCGGCTGGGAGACAACAGATAGGCTGACTCAGCTGTGGCATATAAGATTCTGAGCTCATGCTTAGACATATACAGGGGTTAATCCATGTTAATACATCAGCAAAAGGTTTGTGGGCTGCTTCTTCTCATACAATATTGTGCAGTTACATATCGATCTGTGCAGGTCCGACGTCTGATATCCCCATTGCTCAGTTGTTTGCAGATCCTGTGGAGGGCCAGAAAATAATAAGTGTTAGCCTGGACACCACCACGCTGTGACCATTCTTGGGTACTGCAGTTGATCACCTATCGAATTGAATAGACAGGGGTCTACTGATCTGATACTGATAACTTATCCTAAGGATAGCAAAATAGTAATGAGAAAATAGTAAATAAGAATGAAAAAATGCTCGGCACGGGGTAAAAACCTTTGAGTGATGTTTTCACCTATATATAATCTTGCCTGTCCAAATAAAAGTATTGTTTTTAAATTGAACCCTGTTACAGGATCTACAACCTTTTTATAATTTGTTACAAAAGTAGTATATCAAGCTGAATCAGCTCAAGTATTAGACCAAATTTAATATCGTTCCCACTGATTATGTAAAGCAGGCAAGATGAAGAAAAAAAAATCTTTGCCTCCAAAGATTTAGCAACCACTTTATACTAATTATCAATCTAATTTTAGTGAAATTTTGTGAAAAGTGAAGAAAAACGATATTGAAGGAAAAGACTGTGCCAATTTGATCTTGCTCCTATGGGCAGAGACACACTTATATGAGCTGCATGCGAGTATCTCACATGCTTCTCACATGAGTCACCCGGCCTGGCACCTGCCTCTCTGAGCAGGAGTGTGGAACTCCTTGTTTTCTATGGAGCTCCATGCTCTCATTCAGGAAGGCAGGTGCTGGGTCGGGTGACCCATGCAAGATGCATGCAAGATACTCTCATACTCTCATAGATACTCTAAGGATGTGTTCACACAAAGCTTCATTCTGGAGTTGAAAACAGCAGCAGCCTGTAGCCACTGAGATCTTTCCCTGGGCAATCACTAGAGGCCAAATTCAATTTATTTTTTGCCACTTTTGTAGCCTAAATATATCTCAATCTGTGACTTCTTTAGTTACCACAATTTCACAAAGGATTTGCATCTTATTTAAAGCTTTGGTTGCTCAGTTAGCCCCCATCACACTGCATTTTTAAGGAATCCGTGTCTATCCGTTTTGAAACGGATAGACAGGAATCGCTTTGGCCTTCCATGAATCCCTATGGGCACAGATTGGTCCTATGTGGCCATCCATTTGTGTACACTTTTTTCTTGTACCCAGAATCATAGACTGTTGCGATTTTGGGATTCCTGCAAAAACACAAACGGACAGGCACCTATTCATCGTGGTCCGCGTCAAATAACATGGGGGGTCTATGGAGGAGATGGGTCATTAAGAAAAATGCAGGGCACAAATCTGCACCAAAAATGCATGAGGTCTGGGGAACTTGCTATCTACCTTGGGGCCACGTCACACACACAGATATTTGTGCAGATATTGTTCGCAGATCTCTGGTTGAAGTGAAATCATGGACACATTGTACCATTTGTATACAGCCACAAAATGGAACATTGTGTCCATGATTTCACTGCAACCAGAGATCTGCAAACAATCTCTGCACAAATATCTGTGTGTGTGACGTGGCCGTTATAGAGAGGAGATTGCTTGCAACCATAAGAAGACAGTTAAGTAAGGTGGCTCCTCATAGTCAAAGTCGACTTTCTGACAAACTTTTTAATACGACTAGGGATTTGTGCCAGATTAGAACCCCAAACTACAAACTGTGTTTTGAGATAACTGCCCCTCATCAGTGTAATGTGTGGGATATTCTGATCTAGATGTGTGAGTGGGCTAAGACCAGGTCTAGGGAACTTGCTATCTACCTTAAGGAGAGGAGTTTGCCTGCAACCATAAGAAGACAGTTAAGTAGGTAAGGAGATTTAAAGCCGCATCCCTCCTCTAGGAAATATGCAAATTTACACTTCAGTGAGGAAGTGGATAAACTCCAGCGTCACCCTTAAGTAGCTCCTCATAGTCATAGTCGCCTTTCTGACAAGCCTTTTAATACGACTAGGGATTTGTGCCAGATCAGAACCCCAATCTACAGACGCGGTGTTTCGAGGTTTCAACGCAATTTTATTATGCAAAAGGTACAATACAGAGAAAATTAAACAATATGTACAGAGACTGTTGTATAAAATTCATAAAATACATGTCTTCAGTAAAAAACATAGAATACAATAAATACATAAAATAGGTGCATATACTAATGATATTAAAACTAAAATTACACCACTGTATTCCACATTGGCAAACCCCAAGTTGAAATTGCCTCTTTTACTCCATACAGTTTGACATCTCTCAGGTAATAGAAATACATTTCGCTCAGGGCAATTTTAATACAGGTGTTTGGGGTAATTACATCACGTTTAAAAATTAAAATGTTCCTGACTTTGACTTTCTACATGGCATTTTTAAAACAATTGATAATCATCCAGGCAATTCTATACTGTTTAAAATTTGGGCAGCTAAAAAGACCATAAAACACATAAAAATGTTTAAAATCCTTCATGCCACAGGCCCATTTTAGTAGTGGGCCTACCTTAATCCAGACCTCTTGCGCGTAGGTGCAGTTCCAGAAGAGGTGTAAAACTGACTCGCTGTCAGGGCATGTGTCCCTTGGACACTTGGCTCTTGCCACCAGTCCTCGCCTGTGCTGGAACTCTCTGGTAGGGAGGCACTGATGGACGACCGCCCAGGCAAGGTCCTTGCGTACGTTCGCCAGGAACTTCCCGTACACATTCCGCCACACCCTCTTGGACCGTGCCTGTTAAAAATTGGAAACTTGGATGGTCTCTTCAGTTCTCCTGCAAATCATAGGTACCATCCTCTGATCCCCCAGCACGTCAGGCTCTATCTCCTGGAGGCGCAAGAGTCAGATCGTTTTTTCCAGGACCACATAGTGCTTAGGGGGACAGAGGAGCACAGGAGAACTTAGCTTGATCGGGACCCATCTTTTAAAAATCATGCCTGCTGCATATTTTAAAAAATAACTAAAAATGCCATTGGAGTTGACCATTTTAAAACAGAAATACTTTATGTAAAAGAAAATAAAAAAGTCAGGAACATCTCTCCCGCCATTAGTTTTGCATCTGCACATCAATTTACGTTTCCATTTTTGAACCCCATAAAAACAATTCTGGTCACTTTTTTGATTTGTAAATTAGAAAGAGGGAAAACCATCGCCACATACAACATAATAGGAATAAGAACAGCTTTTCCAATTAAAATTTTCCCTTCCATACTCAGTTTTCTTAGGTTCCACATACAAATTTTCTTTTCAATTTTAGTTACTCCATCCCAATTGGAGTCCCCTTCATTAGCTTGATTAAAAACAATCCCAAGTATTTTAATCTGGTCTCTTTGTATGTTTATTCCCGGGGTCAGGGAGGAGTCCCAGGGGCTTATGTTAAAACAATCACATTTGTGATTCTATGTTTAGTTTAAAACCGGAGGCCTCGCAAAAAAACTTGTCAGGAGGTGTCAGGAGAGTTCTTCTCAGACACCCGGAGTCTGTGCATAGAATGGTCACATCGTCCATAATATAACTAAGGACTTTGATGTCATTACCCATCCCTCCAGGTATAGGTACGTCTCGGATGATTTTATCTTTTCTGAGGATGGCTAGTAGTGGTTCCATTGCACAGATAAAGAGAAGCGGGGATAATGGGCACGCTTGTTTAACCCCAGATAAAAAAGGGACCCTTCTTGTTAAAAACCCATTCACTGATATGTGGCTAAAACAAGAATCATATAAAAGCATATTGTGGGTTAAAATCTTATCTGGCACTGCTATCTTCTTTAAAACCATAAAAAGGAACTCATGGGACACCCTGTCGAAAGCTTTTTCAAAGTCTAGAGATAAAATTTTCAAGGCTTTGCCTTCTTTCTTTATGATAAGATATGACGTTTCTGATAATATTAAGAAATTCGGCTGTAGACCTCCCGGGACTCCACATACTTGGTTGGGATGGATTATTTTTGCAATAAAAGGTTTAAAACGGACAGCAATCAATTTAGCTAAAATCTTATAGTCAATATTTAAAAGTGTGATAGGGTGCCAATTTTTAAGTTGGGTTTTATCTCCTTTTTTATAAATTAAGGAAACCAGCCTCCTCCTCCAAGATTGTGGCAAACTATCAGTGCAAAAAGTTTCTTTGAATAATAAAAACATATCTTCTTTTAAATCCCCCAAAAAGCTAGATAAAATTCTATTGGTAAGCCGTCCTCCCCAGGAGCCTTCCCCTTAGAAAAACTTTTAAAAGCAAATAAAAGTTCCTCCATAGTAAGAGCACGGGTTAAAACTTCCTGGTCTAAAAGATCTAGCTTAAAATCAAGGGAATTAAGAGCAAATTCAATAAAAGACTGGTCAATTACTTTAGTATTAAAAAGAAGTTGATAAAAATGAAAAGTCAACTCTAACATCCCCTCAGTGCGGCTTTACCCTTCAATGTTTAAATCACATCCCTTCTACCCATCACCTTTTTGAAGAAGAACGGGGAGCGCTTCACTCCTTCCTCAAGGTGCTGTACATGGAAGTTAAAAATTACTTGTTTACCTTTCTCATCTAGACCATGTTTTATTTCAGATTTAAAATTTATAATATCATCACCAACATCAATACCAACTTCTTTCAACTTTAACAAAGCATTTAATCTCATATTAAGAGTATAATACCATTCCTTCTTTTGTTTAGCTTTCCTCTTACTCGCCTCAATAAAAAAGAATTACATTTTTGCTTTAATACCCTCCCATCAACTTAGCATAGACATCTGAGGGTCTCTTTTGGATTGCCAATGTTGGTAGGTGCGTACAAATTCTTCTCGAATCTCAGGATCCTCTAGGAGGGAGACATTCAGCCTCCAGGAACCAAGTGAGACTCTCTGCCCTTCCTTTGGGTCTAATTGCACAGATAAAAGTTTATGGTCAGAGAAGACGTTGGATAAAACAGCACATTTAAAAGGGTTAAAAGCATCAGAGACAAAGATAAAATCAGTTCTGGAGGACACTCTTCCATTGGACCATGTGGCGCCTGCATCCCCTGGCAAGAGTTCCTTCCAGCAATCTCTTAACTTAAAATCATCAATAACATTTTTTAAGAGGTAAGAAGTACGGTCTTTTATGTCTTACATCACTACCTTGTCTACTTTCACCATCCCGCAAACAGTTAAAATCCCCTCCCACTACCAAGGCTGTGGCACCAATGCAAAATAATGGTAAAATTTCTAAAAGCTCAGCCCTCTCCTGTCTTCCGGGTGGAGCATAAACATTTAAAATACGTAGCGGGAATCCATTAAGGTCAAGATGGGTTAAAATAGCTCTACCAGGCATGATCTCCGTAACAGACTGGATTGTGGTGGAATGACCACGACACAGTAGTCCAACTCCGGCTGTCATTTGCGCCAGACCATACTGAGGGACCCAGTTTCCAGTCTTTTTTCAGGTCTTTATAGTTCATATTGCTCGGTATACCGCACTCCTGTAATAGAAAAAAGTCAAAGTCTAGAGTCTCCAAATATGAAAATAAAGCAGCCCTATGCACAGGGCTCTTTAGGCACCTCACATTCAGTGAGGCAAATTTAAGAGGGGCTGGCATGTGATGATGACTGAGTGTCAGATGGCATAAAATCTGATTCTGATGAACAATTTCTAATTCCCCCTCATCACTCCTCACAGGGGACTCAAAGCCAGCAATGTAATCTATATCAGATGGGGTCCAGCACAGGAGCTTCCTCTGTTCATCCTCGGATGTCTGCTCCTCTCGGTCTCTTTTCATAGACTGGGTGCAGTCCATCATCACTGGATCCTGGCTTCCAGATGTCATCGCTGTTGTCTCTGCTGTGGATAGGGTGTCATCTCTCCTGACTTGTATCACATCTGGTCTGGTCATGGATCTGGTCATGGATCTCGTCATCATGCCGTCATCACACGAAATCTGGGCATCGAGGCCCAATGAGGTCTCTTCTGCACTCTCACTATTTTTAATGAGAGGAACTTTTTTTTGTGCGCTTCAGTTTACTGGGTTGTCAGTGGAGGCTACCTTCCCCTGCTTCAGACGCATCCACCACCTTGGACCAGGTAGTGTCCGGGTTTTCTTTTGATGTTGAGGTACTAGTGGTCTACCCAGAACTATACTGTGTTCCTAGTACACACATGATGTCTAGGGACCCTGCTTCCTGAGTCTGAGACTCACCAGTGGAGGATGTGACATCCTTCGGAGCCAGATCACCGACCACATCACTCTGGGTATTCTACAAGAGGTCTCCCAGGCGCGCCCTGCATATAGCAGTCCCAACAGAGCCCCTACGGCCAGCCTTTGGGGGATCCATCGGTGAGCTCTCCGATGGAACAGACTTACGGCATGGCCCAGACCCGTCAGCAGGTGCCAACTCAAGTCTAGGGGTGAGTTTACTCCCTCCGGAGGCTTTTTGCTCTGACATCCTCTTTGATGCCTCTCTCACATTTGCCCTACGGCTTGGGCAATCTTTGAAAGCATGCCCCGCCTCTCCGCATAAGTTGCACACAATTTCCGAGTCACATGTGGCAAAGGTGTGTCCCCCCTTGCCATATTTATTACATATGACCACTTGGGTCCTGGTGCAACTCTCACAGGTGTGGCCATATGCAAGACACTTGCAGCAGGTCAAGGGCATACCTGAATAGTGCAAGAATACCCTTGTATTGGCGATGACGAAGTTGGCCGGTGGGTGATGTCTACCATCACAGCCCTGAGGATCCTTGTGGAGCTTAACCAGGTATTTCCTCTCCCCATTCCAGAACTTCTGCGAGTTCAGGATGTCATGTGAGTAGCGTACTGCCCTGCAGTGAAGCCTCAAGAAAACTTCAATATCCTCCCCGGAGATGAAAGGACTAAACATGAAGACAACCAGCGGTATCTCCTCCTCACCATACAGGAAGTCGAACTTCAGTCCGTCCAATATCTCCTCATCCTTGTCCGCCCTCACAAGTGCTTCGTAGATACCGTGTTTCCCCGAATATAAGACCCCCCCGAAAGTAAGGCAGGGTAGGGGGGTGCCCAGGATTCTCCAATGTAAGGCACCCCCCGATTGTAAGGCCGCTTTCGGGGGGGGTCTGTGGGGAATGTAAGGCCGCCTATGGTGGGGGGTAGCTGGGGAATGTAAGGCCGCATTACCGGTTTGTTCAGGCCCCTCAGCTGTCACCCGCATTCTCGGCTGCGGGCTTCTTGTGGCCGGCTCCGCCATTCTATCCTGCCCCGGGTCACGGCCCTGCAGGCTCGCAGCTGATTGGCCATCAGCTCGAGCTCTGATTGGCCGATCAGCCGCGACGTCACGGCCCGCAGGCTCGCAGCTGATTGGCCATCAGCTCGAGCTCTGATTGGCCGATCAGCCGCGACGTCACGGCCCGCAGGCTCGCAGCTGATTGGCCCAGCGTCCCCTGCAGCAGAAGGCTCCCACCGGCACCGCAGAGGAAAACGAAAGCAACGGAACGGTAAGTATACCGAAACCGGGTGTGTGTATGGGGCTGCGTGCGGGTGGTGGCAGCACATGGGCAGAGTTGGGATGGGGGAGCTGCAGGGGATCATGCACACAGGGCTGGGGGAGCTGCAGGGGATCATGCACACAGGGCTGGGGGAGCTGCAGGGGATCATGCACACAGGGCTGGGGGAGCTGCAGGGGATCATGCACACAGGGCTGGGGGAGCTGCAGGGGATCATGCACACAGGGCTGGGGGAGCTGCAGGGGATCCTGTACACAGGGCTGGGGGAGCTGCAGTGGGATCATGCACACAGGGATGGGGGAGCTGCAGGGGATCATGCACACAGGGATGGGGGAGTCATTTTTTTGTCTAATGTAAGGCCTCCCCCGAAAGTAAGGCAGGGTGGGACTTTTGGGGGTAATTTTAATGTAAGACAGGGCCTTACTTTCGGGGAAACACGGTATTCTCACAGCACAGTTCGGCCGTAAACGAGATGGTATACCGGCCTCAGAATTCCTGGTCATACAGGCACAGGATCTTGGATCGTTCAAGCTGGAAGAACCCAAGAAGAATCTCATTCACAATGAAGTGGAGATTCTTCTGGTCACGCTGGCATTCTTCCACCTCTATCCTTATGGACTGACGCAGAGGGGTCTCCCCCACTGTGAAGCCATAGGAGAATGGCATTTTCTCATATGGCTTCGCAGTGGGGGAGACCCTCTGCGTCAATCCATAAGGATAGAGGTGGAAGTATGCCAGCGTGACCAGAAGAATCTCCTCTTCATTGCGAATGAGATTCTTCTTGGGTTCTTCCTGCTTGAACGATCCTGTGTCTGTATGACAAGGAATTCCTAATGACTAAGCCCCTCCCCAAAAGTAGCAAGGGCTCGAAACCTGCAAGCAGGAGTCTTACTCAAGACCAAGGAGGGGGTGCCCTAAGAGCCAAGCCGCCAACCAAGCGAAGGCAAAGCCGCCGCTCAGCAATTAAGAAATGCCCTTATACCTCAGGTTACTCTGCAGGTAAGACGCGATCACTTCCTGTTGTCTGGGGACTAAGCCGACCCGCCAATAGGTACAAGTGGGTGAAGCTCCAACAAGTAAGTGAGAATGATCTCTTAAGGCCGACGAGTCAGGTACCCCAGACACCTAATGTTGCATCGACCAAGTGCAGCAAGTGTTAAATCACCACACTTGGTCTCAGCCAAAAGGCCGAGAAGTGATCAGAACACCAATCTGCACGTAAGGGTTTTACCTCTCATCAGTGCAGTGTGTGGGATATTCTGATCTGTCTATGTGAGTGGGCTAAGACAAGGTCTGGGGAACTTGCTATCTTATGGAGAGGAGTTTGCCTGCAACCATAAGAAGACAGCTAAGTATGAGGAGCTACCTAAAGGTGGCGCTGGAGTTTATCCACGTCCTCACTGAAATGCAAATTTGCATATTTCCTAGAGGAGGGATGCGGCTTTAAATATCCTTACCTACTTAACTGTCTTCTTATGGTTGCAGGCAAACTCCTCTCCATAAGGTAGATAGCAAGTTCCCCAGACCTCGTCTTAGCCCAAGCACACAGCCACATCAGAATATGCCACACACTACACTTATGAGGGGCAGTTACCCTGAAACACAGCATCTGTAGTTTGATGTTTTGATCTGGCACAAATCCCTAGTTGTATTAAAAGGCTTGTCAGAAAGTTGACTATGACTATGAGAAGCTACCTAAAGGTGGCGCTGGAGTTTATCTACTTCCTCACTGAAGTGCAAATTTGCATATTTCCTAGAGGAGGGATGCAGCTTTAAATCTCCTTACCTACTTAACTGTCTTCTTGTAGTTGCAGGCAAACTCCTCTCCATAAGGTAGATAGCAAGTTCCCCAGACCTCGTCTTAGCCCACTCACACATCTAGATCAGAATATCCCACACACTACATTGATGAACGCAGTTACCCCGAAACGCAGCGTCTGTAGTTTGGGATTCTGATCTGGCACAAATCCCGTTATATTAAAAGGCCTCTCAGAAAGTCGACTATGACTATAAGGAGCTACCTAAAGGTGACCCTGGACTTTATCCACTTCCTCACTGATATCCAAAAATGCATTGCATTTTTGGTGTTTTTCTAAGAGAGAATGCAGATTTGCTACAGAACATTTCTGAACCAAATACTCAGTGTGTGCACATAGCCTAATTGTATCACTCCTTTAATATGCTATCGCGGGCAGGGTGTTCAGTGGTTCTGACCATGATATAATGCAGTGCCTCCCCCAGAATCTTCCCGAGAGCTCTAGACGAATGCAGGGTCTTTGTCTTTTGGTATGGGTCATACATACTCACAAGAGATAAGATTAGAAATCTTAACAGGTTTATTTACAGGAGGATGAGAAATGGCAATTGCAGAGGGAATATCAAGAAACAGTAATCAGGTAATGTTATGCCATATTCTACAGAAGTACAAATGACATTTTGCAATAGACCTGAATGTTAGGGGTGATACTTCCCCTTTAACTTACCACACACACTCCTAACTAATTACAATTAACCTAATAAATGCCTTCAGCCTTGCAAATGACACAATCTCAAAGTGGGGCTCCAGTTGCCATGGATGTTGAAGCACTTTCTGTACCTTGGTGCACTTAAGGTAGTGAAAGCAATATTCCCTCTAGGGCTGGCCCTATATAAACGCCTAGTTAGTGCAATCAAATGTCCCTTTAGCGTAACCTTGTAATTAGCTTTAGCATACTTCTCAAACAGTAGAACTACAAGTCCCAGGCACACTCTCTTATAGATATCATCATTACACTTCTTCAGCAGTAGAACTATAGGTCCCAGCAATGTTCCATTATAGATAACTTCAGTAGACATCTCCAGCAGTAGAACTACAGGTCTTAGCAATGTTCCCTGATAGATAACTCCAGCATACTTTTCCAGCAGTAGAACTACAGGTCCCAGCAGTAGCGACTCATTCCTTTTTGCAGCAGAGTTCCATACTGGAGCTTCAAGGTCCAGTTGTGTAAGAAAGATGGAAACAGCAGGCCAAATCCTTCTTCTAAGTGGAAAACCTGGAGGAGGGGGGCAGCTCCTATCAACAGTTTGGCCTGTGGCTTTGGTAATCAGTCTCTCATCATATAGAGTGGCAGCTTCAGTTAGCAACATAGGCTTATCACTGCTCCAAGATTGCTGAATCCCTTCAAACACTTCAGTACAATCCATTACTTCCCTACTTCCTTCTTCTTCAGCACATTCAGCCAATCCATCGTGTTCTCTGCTGCTGCTGCTCCTACTCCTCTTCCAGATCTCTGAGAAGAGCAAGGCATCTTGGGAATTGTAGTTTCAGTCAGTGCAGCAAAAGAGTCATTAATACTAGTGTTGAGCGAGCATGCTCGGCACTACTCGGTACTCACACGAGTATCACTGTACTCGGGCGACTCGCCGAGCACCGAGTAATCTCGCGATACTCGTGCTGTGCTCGTGGTCGTCATCTCTCCATGTTGGCGCTCTTTTGAGAGCCAGCCCACGTGCAGGGATTGGCTGACAGACCACTGCAATGCCACAGCCCTGTTAGTTGTGGCATAGCAGTGATTGGCTACCCTGCACAGCGTCACCGAGCCTTTATAACTCCCGGCGCGCTGTGCTCGGCACACAGCCATCCAGACAGTGAGTGTAGGGAGAGTGTCTGCTGCTGATTAGGGACAGATTTGCGGCCCTCATAGGTAGATCCGGATCAGGGCTGCAAACTGCTGCTGACCACAACAGTCCTTCTCAGGACTAATCTAGGAGGACATAGGCAGGGTGATCCAGATCGGAGTCCAATATTTCCAGTGACCAGAACAGTCCTTCTCAGGACTAATCTAGGAGGATATAGGCAGGGTGATACAGATTGGAATCCAAGCTTTTCAGTGACCATTAGAGTCACCACACTCTTGTACTTAGTACCTTAATACAGGTTAGGGACTAAAATCCTCTCTTCAAACCATTACAGTCACCAGACAGGTGTACGTACTACCTTAATACAGGTTAGGGAACTAAAATCCTAACTCTTGTCATCAAAACAGTCACCAGACAGGTGTACGTACTACCTTAATACAGGTTAGGGACTAAAATCCTCTCTTCAAACCATTACAGTCACCAGACAGATGTACGTACTACCTTAATACAGGTTAGGGAACTAAAATCCTAACTCTTGTCATCAAAACAGTCACCAGACAGGTGTACGTACTACCTTAATACAGGTTAGGGACTAAAATCCTCTCTTCAAACCATTACAGTCACCAGACAGGTGTACGTACTACCTTAATACAGGTTAGGGAACTAAAATCCTAACTCTTGTCATCTCAACAGTCACCACACTGTTGTACGTCATACGTTTATACAGGTTAGGGAACTAAAATCCTAACTCTTGTCATCTCAACAGTCACAACACTGTTGTACGTCATACGTTTATACAGGTTAGGGAACTAAAATCCTAACTCTTGTCATCTCAACAGTCACCACACTGTTGTACGTCATACGTTTATACAGGTTAGGGAACTAAAATCCTAACTCTTGTCATCTCAACAGTCACCACACTGTTGTACGTCATACGTTTATACAGGTTAGGGAACTAAAATTCTAACTCTTGTCATCTCAACAGTCACCACACTGTTGTACGTCATACGTTTATACAGGTTAGGGAACTAAAATCCTAACTCTTGTCATCTCACCAGTCACCACACTGTTGTACGTCATACGTTTATACAGTAGGGAACTAAAATCCTAACTCTTGTCATCTCAACAGTCACCACACTGTTGTACGTCATACGTTTATACAGGTTAGGGAACTAAAATCCTAACTCTTGTCATCTCAACAGTCACCACACTGTTGTACGTCATACGTTTATACAGGTTAGGGAACTAAAATCCTAACTCTTGTCATCTCAACAGTCACCACACTGTTGTACGTCATACCTTTATACAGGTTAGGGAACTAAAATCCTAACTCTTGTCATCTCAACAGTCACCACACTGTTGTACGTCATACGTTTATACAGGTTAGGGAACTAAAATCCTAACTCTTGTCATCTCAACAGTCACCACACTGTTGTACGTCATACGTTTATACAGGTTAGGGAACTAAAATCCTAACTCTTGTCATCTCAACAGTCACCACACTGTTGTACGTCATACGTTTATACAGGTTAGGGAACTAAAATCCTAACTCTTGTCATCTCAACAGTCACCACACTGTTGTACGTCATACGTTTATACAGGTTAGGGAACTAAAATTCTAACTCTTGTCATCTCAACAGTCACCACACTGTTGTACGTCATACGTTTATACAGGTTAGGGAACTAAAATCCTAACTCTTGTCATCTCAACAGTCACCAACTGTTGTACGTCATACGTTTATACAGGTTAGGGAACTAAAATCCTAACTCTTGTCATCTCAACAGTCACCACAACTGTTGTACGTCATACGTTTATACAGGTTAGGGAACTAAAATCCTAACTCTTGTCATCTCAACAGTCACCACACTGTTGTACGTCATACGTTTATACAGGTTAGGGAACTAAAATCCTAACTCTTGTCATCTCAACAGTCACCACACTGTTGTACGTCATACGTTTATACAGGTTAGGGAACTAAAATCCTAACTCTTGTCATCTCAACAGTCCCACACTGTGTACTATACGTTTATACAGGTTAGGGAACTAAAATCCTAACTCTTGTCATCTCAACATCACCACACTGTTGTACGTCATACGTTTATACAGGTTAGGGAACTAAAATCCTAACTCTTGTCATCTCAACAGTCACCACACTGTTGTACGTCATACCCTTTATACAGGTTAGGGAACTAAAATCCTAACTCTTGTCATCTCTAACAGTCACCACACTGTTGTACGTCATACCTTTATACAGGTTAGGGAACTAAAATCCTAACTCTTGTCATCTCAACAGTCACCACACTGTTGTACGTCATACGTTTATACAGGTTAGGGAACTAAAATCCTAACTCTTGTCATCTCAACAGTCACCACACTGTTGTACGTCATACCCTTTATACAGGTTAGGGAAATAAAATCCTAACTCTTGTCATCTCAACAGTCACCACACTGTTGTAACGTCATACGTTTATACAGGTTAGGAACTAAAATCCTAACTCCTGTCATCTCAACAGTCACCACACTGTTGTACGTCATACTTTATACAGGTTAGGGAAAATAAAATCCTAACTCTGTCATCTCAACAGTCACCACACTGTTGTACGTCATACGTTTATACAGGTTAGGGAACTAAAATCCTAACTCTTGTCATCTCAACAGTCACCACACTGTTGTACGTCATACGTTTATACAGGTTAGGGAACTAAAATCCTAACTCTGTCATCTCAACAGTCACCACACTGTTGTACGTCATACGTTTATACAGGTTAGGGAACTAAAATCCTAACTCTTGTCATCTCAACAGTCACCACACTGTTGTACGTCATACGTTTATACAGGTTAGGGAACTAAAATCCTAACTCTTGTCATCTCAACAGTCACCACACTGTTGTACGTCATACGTTTATACAGGTTAGGGAACTAAAATCCTAACTCTTGTCATCTCAACAGTCACCACACTGTTGTACGTCATACGTTTATACAGGTTAGGAAACTAAAATCCTAACTATTGTCATCTCAACAGTCACCACACTGTTGTACGTCATATGTTTATACAGGTTAGGGAACTAAAATCCTAACTCTTGTCATCTCAACAGTCACCACACTGTTGTACGTCATACGTTTATACAGGTTAGGGAACTAAAATCCTAACTCTTGTCATCTCAACAGTCACCACACTGTTGTACGTCATACCCTTTATACAGGTTAGGGAACTAAAATCCTAACTCTTGTCATCTCAATAGTCATCACACTGTTGTACGTCATACGTTTATACAGGTTAGGGAACTAAAATCCTAACTCTTGTCATCTCAACAGTCACCACACTGTTGTACGTCATACGTTTATACAGGTTAGGGAACTAAAATCCTAACTCTTGTCATCTCAACAGTCACCACACTGTTGTACGTCATACGTTTATACAGGTTAGGGAACTAAAATCCTAACTCTTGTCATCTCAACAGTCACCACACTGTTGTACGTCATACGTTTATACAGGTTAGGAACTAAAATCCTAACTCTGTCATCCAACGTACCATTTGTGTATACTATACAGGTTAGGGAATAAAATCCTAACTCTTGTCATCTCAACAGTCACACACTGTTGTACGTCATACGTTTATACAGGTTAGGGAACTAAAATCCTAACTCTTGTCATCTCAACAGTCACCACACTGTTGTACGTCATACGTTTATACAGGTTAGGGAACTAAAATCCTAACTCTTGTCATCTCACAGTCACCACACTGTTGTACGTCATACGTTTATACAGGTTAGGGAAATAAAATCCTAATCTTGTCATCTCAACAGTCCCAACTTTGTACGATTAACTTTAATACAGTTAGGAACTAAAATCCAACCTGTTTACGTCACACTTTTGTTAACGTTATACAGTTAGGGACTAAATCTAACTTTGTCCCACATTCATCATACCCATTTTACGTTAGGGTATAAGTAGAACTAATCCTTATCTACATCCACATCACCAATGTTGTACGTCATACGTTTATAAGTTAGTGAACTAAAATCCTAACTCTTGTCATTCAACAGTCACCACACTGTTGTACGTCATACGTTTATACAGGTTGGGAACTAAAATCCTAACTCTTCCTCAAGTCACCAACGTTTACTCATGTTTTATAAGGTTTGGGAACTAAACCTAACTAAATCTAACATCCTCACAAGTCACCAACGTTGTAGTCATAGTTAACAGTTAGGGAACTAAAATCCTAATCTTTGTCATCTAACAGTACAACTGTTGTATCGTCATACTTTTATCAGGTTAGGAAACTTAAAATCTAACTCTTGTCATCTCAACGTCACCACACTGTTGTACTCATACTTTATACAGGTAGGAATAAAATCTAATCTTGTCATCTCAACAGTACCACACTGTTGTACGTCTATTTATACAGGTTAGGAACTAAAATCTAACTCTTGTCATCTCAACAGTCACCACACTGTTGTACGCATACTTTATACATAGGGAATAAAATCCTAACTCTTGTCATCTCAACAGTCACCACATGTTTACGTCATACTTTATACAGGTTAGGAACTAAAATCTCTTGTCATTCAACAGCACCACACTGTTGTAGTCATGTTTAAGTTAGGGAACAAATCAACTTATCCAACATCACCCACTGTTGTACTATGTTTAAGGTTGGATAAAATCTAACTCTTGTCATTAACTCACACACTGTGTATATACTTTATACAGTAGGAACTAAACCATCTTTCTCTCAACACACACCTGTTGTAGTCATACTTAACGTGAACTAAATCCACTGTATCTAACAGTCACACACGTTACAACTTATAAGTAGGGAAAAAACATCTTCATCCAACACACTGTGTGTCAATTTATGAAATCCAACTTGTCATCTCAAGTCACCACACTGTGTATCACTTATAGTTAGGGAATAAACTAACTCTGTCATAAATCCACACTGTATAGTTTAACAGTTAGGGAATAAAATCTAACTCTGTCCTACATCCCATGTTGTCGCATACTTATACAGTAGAAAATCTACTCTTATCTCAAATCACAGTGTACTCATCTTATAAGTAGGAATAAACCTAATCTTGTCATCTCAACGTCCATGTGTCGTCATCTTAAAGTGGAACTAAAATCCTACCTGTCATCTCAACACATGTTGTAGTTACTTATACAGTTAGGACTAAATCTACTTTGTCATCCACTCACACATGTTAGTCTACTTATAAGTTGGAATAATCCTAACTTGCATTACAGCACACTTGTCTAACGTTAAGTAGGGAATAATCCTATGTACAAGTCCACATGTGTGTCACTTTTACAGTGGGAATAAATTAACTTCATCACATCACACAGTGTAGCTACGTTTTACAGTTAGGGAACTAAAATCAATTTGTCATCTCAATACAATGTTTATCTACTTATACAGTAGAACTAAATCCTAATCTTCATCACAGTCACACATGTTGTACTCATAGTTACAGTGGGACTAAAATCTATCTTTCATCTCAAGTCACCAAGTTTCTATACTTTACGGTAGGATAATCTAACTCTGTATCTAAAGCACACATGTGTGTCACTATACGGTTGGGAATAATCAATTGTCATCTCACGTCAACACTTTGTCTCAATTATAGTTAGGATAAATCCTAATCTTCTCAATCACAATGTGTCGTAAGTTTTACAGTAGAACAAAATCCTATTTTCACATCACACTGTTGTAGTCATACTTATACAGTAGGGAAAATCACTTTGTCTCACAGTCACCACACTGTTGTACGTCATACGTTTATACAGGTTAGGGAACTAAAATCCTAACTCTTGTCATCTCAACAGTCACCACACTGTTGTACGTCATACGTTTATACAGGTTAGGGAACTAAAATCCTAACTCTTGTCATCTCAACAGTCACCACACTGTTGTACGTCATACGTTTATACAGGTTAGGGAACTAAAATCCTAACTCTTGTCATCTCAACAGTCACCACACTGTTGTACGTCATACGTTTATACAGGTTAGGGAACTAAAATCCTAACTCTTGTCATCTCAACAGTCACCACACTGTTGTACGTCATACGTTTATACAGGTTAGGGAACTAAAATCCTAACTCTTGTCATCTCAACAGTCACCACACTGTTGTACGTCATACGTTTATACAGGTTAGGGAACTAAAATCCTAACTCTTGTCATCTCAACAGTCACCACACTGTTGTACGTCATACGTTTATACAGGTTAGGGAACTAAAATCCTAACTCTTGTCATCTCAACAGTCACCACACTGTTGTACGTCATACCCTTTATACAGGTTAGGGAACTAAAATCCTAACTCTTGTCATCTCAACAGTCACCACACTGTTGTACGTCATACGTTTATATAGGTTAGGGAACTAAAATCCTAACTCTTGTCATCTCAACAGTCACCACACTGTTGTACGTCATACGTTTATACAGGTTAGGGAACTAAAATCCTAACTCTTGTCATCTCAACAGTCACCACACTGTTGTACGTCATACCTTTCTACAGGTTAGGGAACTAAAATCCTAATCTCCTGTGACCTCCACAGTCACCAGACAGTTGTCGCTCTATACAGGCAAAATGCGCAAAGGAGTTGGCAAGGGCGTTGGCAAGGAACAAGGAAGTGGACGTGATGGTGGTGCAGGCAGAGGCCGAGGTCGTGTGCAAGCACTCTTTTCGCAACAACAAAGGGCCACATCTCCTCGCTCGCACGTCCTGTCCCAAATTCTTGGGGCCCGCAGCAGTACACCACTGTTGAACCAAGACCAGTGTCAACAGGTTGTTACTTGGATAGCGGATAATGCTTCAAGTCAGATGGGCACCTCCACAAACACCCTGTCTTCCACACGGTCAACTGTCAGTAGCCGTGATACTGCACCGCACATTTCCCAACCTGATCCTCCTTCCTACCACCTGGCCGAGTACACGTCCACGGACATTTCAGATCCCACACTAGGACACTCGGAAGAGCTGTTCACGTATCCATTCGCAGAATCTGGCCTGTCGCCACCTCCTCTTGAAGTGGGTCATGAGGAGATGGTATGTACAGATGCCCAAATATTTGAGCAGCCGCGTTATGACGAACGGAACGTTGTCAAAGTGTCTCAACAAGGGGTGGACGATGATGAGACACAATTGCCAGGAAGTCAGGAGGAGGATCAGGGTGCGGAAGAGGAAGACGACGTGGTGGATGATCCAGTAGCTGACCCTACATGGCAGGAGGATATGCAGAGCGAGGACAGCAGTGCACAGGGGGAGGGAAGCGTAGCATCCCAACAGCCAGTACGAAGCAGGGTTGCGTCCGCAGGCAGAAGGCAGGCAACCGTTCCCCGGAACAACAACACGACTCAAGGTGCCTGTGCAAATGTTCGGTCTTCCCGAGTCTGGGAGTTTTTTAAGTTGGCTCCAGAAGACTCTAAAAAGGCCATTTGCCACACCTGCCATGCCACTATCAGCAGGGGTACGAAAACTAGCAGCCTGACCACCACCAGCATGATCAGGCACATGTCAGCCAAGCACCCGACTTTGTGGGAAGTACCACAGAGTCGAGGAGCGGTGCGTGCTGATGTCACTGCTACGTCTTCGGCTGTTGTGCATGCAAGCCAATCCCCTGTCCATGCTGGCCGCGAACAAGCCTCTGGTCCAGCACCTGAAGTTGCTGAAGCACAAATTACACCACCATCAAGCACGTCCTTGTCCCAGCGCAGCGTTCAATTATCCATTCAGCAAACATTTAAACGCAGGCGCAAATACGCTGCCAATGCCCCACATGCCACAGTCCTCAATGCTCACATTTCGCGACTCATAGCGCTAGAAATGTTGCCTTTCCGTCTGGTTGAGACGGACGCATTCCGCGACCTGATGGCGGCTGCTGTCCCACGTTACTCGGTCCCCAGCCGACACTATTTCTCCAGATGTGCCGTCCCCGCATTGCATAACCACGTGTCCAACAGCATCACACGTGCCCTGAACAATGCTGTTTCAGCCAAAGTCCACCTAACCACTGACACGTGGACAAGTGCTTGTGGGCAAGGCCGCTACATCTCCTTGACGGCACAATGGATTAATATTGTGGAGGCTGGGACCCAGTCTGAGCGAGGGACGGAACACGTCCTTCCCACACCAAGGATAGCAGGCCCTACCTCTGTCATGGTTTCACCGACACTCTACAGCTCCGGAATGTCATGCTCTTCAGCCTCCTCCTCCTCCACCTGCTCATCCTCATCCACTGTACCCTCCACACCAGTCCCAAGCTGGAAGCACTGCAGCACTGCCTCTGCAAAGCGGCAACAGGCTGTGCTGAAGCTAGTCTGCATAGGTGACAAACCCCACAATGCAGAAGAGGTGTGGACAGCTCTGAAACAGCAGGCAGATCACTGGCTCACACCTCTGAACCTAAAGCCAGGAAAGGTCGTGTGTGACAATGGCCGGAACCTGGTGGCAGCTTTGAGGCGAGGGCAGCTGACGCATGTTCCATGCGTGGCCCATGTGCTCAACCTGGTGGTTCAGAGGTTTGTGAAGTCATACCCGGAGGTGTCTGACCTGCTGGTAAAAGTTCGGCGTCTGTCAGCACATTTTCGCAAGTCACCTGCTGCTTCAGCCGGCCTTGCCAGCTTTCAGCGCCGTTTGCGTCTTCCGGCCCACAGACTGGTGTGTGATGTCCCCACGCGTTGGAATTCAACGCTGCACATGTTGGTCAGGATATGTGAGCAGAAGAGGGCAGTTGTGGACTACCTGCATCACCTAAGCCGTCGGGAAATGGGTCAAACTCCACACATAACACCTGAGGAGTGGAGATGGATGTCGGACCTATGCACCGTTCTCCAAAACTTTGAGGACTCCACCAAGATGGTGAGCGGCGATGACGCCATTATTAGCGTCACCATACCACTACTCTGCCTTCTAAAACGGTCTCTGCTGAAAATAAAAGAGGATGCATTGCAGGCCGAGCGCGATGACTTAGAGCAAGAAACTGTAGTGGGTGTGGGTGAAAACACACAGCCCAGCCTCATGTCATCACAACGTGTAGTGGAGGACTATGATGAGGAGGAGGAGGAGGATGAAGACATGGGGCAACTCTCAGGCCAAATTGGGGATATGACATGCACACCAGTCATACCCTCGATTCAGCGTGACTGGCCAGAGGACAGGGGAGATGAGGAGGAGGAGGAGGACAGCATGTTCAGTCATCGTGTTGGTCTTGATACTGAAGTTATGGCTGTTAAGAGTCTGGCGCACATGGCTGACTTTATGGTAAGCTGCCTGTCTCGTGACCCTCGCGTTCAGAACATCTTGGCCGACAATCAGTACTGGTTGGCAACACTCTTAGACCCACGCTACAAGGAGAACTTTATGTCTCTCATTCCTGAGGCGGAGAGGTCAGCCAAAATGCTGCAGTTCCAGAGGGCCATAGTCACGGAAGTTGTGAAATCCTTCCCCTCACAAAACGCTAGCGGCATAGGTCAGGATTCGATGGACAACCAAGGCGTACGGCCGAGAGGGGCACAAGTCCAATCCGCCAGAGGCAGGGGAACTGTCTTTATGATGTGGGACAGTTTTCTCAGCCCATCACGTACCACAGCCCCTGAGGTGCGGGGTAGTGCCACCAGAAATGCTAAGTTTGGGCAGATGCTGAAGGAGTACCTTGCAGATCGAACAACTGTACTGCGAGATTCATCGGTGCCTTTCAATTATTGGGTCTCCAAGCTCGACACGTGGCATGAATTGGCTCTCTACGCCTTGGAAGTCCTGGCCTGCCCTGCCACTAGCGTTTTATCAGAGCGTGTTTTCAGTGCAGCAGGTGGAATAATCACTGATAAACGCACCCGCCTGTCAACTGAAAATGCGGACAGGCTCACTCTGATCAAGATGAACAAGGGTTGGATTGGGCCAGACTTCACCACACCACCAGCAAATGACAACTGAATTTAATTTTGTTATTTGAATTTGACATGTACCTCCACTCACCCATGGGTACACACTTCCGTACTTTGGATAATCGCTGGACTGCTACTCCTTCTCCTCATGTGACACCATGATGAGCGTTAGAATAGTTAGGCTCTTGTTTGAGGTATACCCGCAGTGGTAAATTTTTTAGCCCATTCTGTTAGAATGGGCATTACAACGACAGGAGACCCGCTCCTTTTCAATGGGAAAAATGTTTTTAGGCACTCCTACACGTCTCTATCCAGGGACAAAGAGGAGCCTCCCAATTTTTGGCTGCCCTGACAAAAGGGCTATACTACAATACACCCTGTTCTTCTTAACAGGCCCTCCTGCACGTCTCAATCCAGGGACAAAGAGGAGCCTCCCAATTTTTGGCTGCCCTGACAAAAGGACTATACTACAATACACCCAGTTCTTAACAGGCCCTCCTGCACGTCTCTATCCAGGGACAAAGAGGAGCCTCCCAATTTTTGACTGCCCTGACAAAAGGGCTATACTACAATACACCCTGTTCTTCTTAACAGGCCCTCCTGCACGTCTCAATCCAGGGACAAAGAGGAGCCTCCCAATTTTTGGCTGCCCTGACCAAAGGGCTATACTAAAATACACCCACTTGAGGGTTACAGGCCCTACTACATGTCTGTAAGCATGGGTCATTGTTGAACCTCCCAATTTTTGGCTGCCCTGACCAAAGGGCTATACTAAAATACACCCACTTGAGAGTTACAGGCCCTACTACATGTCTGTAAGCATGGGTCATTGTTGAACCTCCCAATTTTTGGCTGGCCTGAACAAAGGGCTATACTAAAATACACCCACTTGAGGGTTACAGGCCCTACTACATGTCTGTAAGCATAGGTCATTGTTGAACCTCCCAATTTTTGGCTGCCCTGACCAAAGGGCTATACTAAAATACACCCACTTGAGGGTTACAGGCCCTACTACATGTCTGTAAGCATGGGTCATTGTTGAACCTCCCAATTTTTGGCTGGCCTGAACAAATGGCTATACTAAAATACACCCACTTGAGGGTTACAGGCCCTACTACATGTCTGTAAGCATGGGTCATTGTTGAACCTCCCAATTTTTGGCTGCCCTGACCAAAGGGCTATACTAAAATACACCCAGTTCTTGTTTACAGGCCATCCTGCATGTCTGTATCCAGGGGCATTGGTGAACCTCCCAATTTTTGACTGCCCTTGCAAAGGAAGATACTACAATAGACCCAGTTCCTCAAAATGGGCACTTTATTTCTAGACAGGGCTTCATGTACGTCTCTTGTCAGGGTCATCGGAGTGTCGCACAATGTTTTCACGTAAAATCTTTTATGTAATCACAAAAAGTGACATACACCAGCTGTATCACACTATTGGGTATGTGCCCTTAACATTTCCAACCTAAATTTTCATTTTGGTGTCATTTTGGAAGGTTTTCTGGAGACTCCGTAAAATTGGCGTGAAACTCGGACAACATTGTTCAGAGCTGTGACTTTTGAGTGAGAAATGATTCCAGGGGTCTTCCCCATGGTGTTGCCATGTCATTTCAGCACTCTTCTGAGACTTTTGTGACATTTTTAGGGTTTTTCCAGGCAGCCGGCAGTCATTTCATAAAAATACTCGTGTCTCCCATAGGAGGCCCGAGCTTCGAGCACCCGAGCATTTTAGTACTCGCTCATCACTAATTAATACTAGCAGAAGTGAATATCTGTTGCACTTTACACATAGCTTCCATAGCAGGTGCTATATAAGTATATCCTAGTCCTCCCTTCTCTCTCACACCATCCACCCACAGAATGAACTTATTTTTGAGGGTAAAGGCACACAGACAAGAAACTTGTGTGAGTGCAATGCGAGAAAAAACAAAGTTAAACAATCTGCCAGGTCAGATTGTTGTGTTTTTACGTCGCTGATCTACGCATTGCGAGTCAAATGTGGGTCCAATCGCAGCATGCTGTGATTGTCTGCGAGTTTCACGTGCAAGAGGCCATTTAAAGTCTATGGGTGCGAGAAAAACTCGCACCCAGACAGCACACTGTGCTAGTTTGTAGCATGGGCTTACCTATGCTGGTAAAAGTTAGAATGGATGGAATACCTAGATCGGGCTTATTAGTCTCCTGCTGTTACTTCTGGGGCCACCTATTAAGCTACTTGCATATTCATTGCACTGTCAGACAAACAGCCAATCACAGTTACTCACACTCTGGGAGAGCCTCTGTGATTGGCTGTTGTAGTCAGACTGGATTTCCACAATCTGGACAGTGATTCTGTTTAGTTACCATACATATTAGTGTGCAGCAACCAACTTGCCATCATAGGGTGGTAAATAAATAAATAAATAAATAATTAAAAAACAAACGCTTGGGGCTTTGCAGCATTTTTAACTCCAGCCTGATGAAAGCAGACAACTGCGAGCTGCCACCCTCAGCTGCCTAATTTACCCATGGCTGGCTAAACAAGGTATAACTAGGCAGCTGAGGATTGGTATTCTCAGCTGGATGAGGGCCCATTATTTTAGGCCCCCTTCCCCCATGCTAAAGAATAGTAGCCAGCAGCTGTCTCTGAAAATGGCGCATTTATAAGAAGTGCCATTTCCAGGTGCTTTACTAGGCTCTTCCAGCGGCCCTGGTGGCGGGATTACTCCTACGCAGCCCTCCAATGATCCTGGTGTTCTGTCTTCTCTCTTCTGTCTTCTCCTTCAAATGATGCATTTCTGCTGCATCATACAGCAGGGGCCAGAGGTCCGCTCCCCGTGCTGTGTGATGAGTAAATGAGACTGTGGGTGTTAAGCAGAGAACTTAACGCTGATCCCTATAGTAACCAAATAAGCAGTTACTATAGGAACGATGAGCACTGGCGAAATCACGGTGGCTTATGAATGAGCTGACTCATACACAAGCTGCAGTAGTTTACTCCCTGCTTACCGATAACAGCAGCGCCGGTAAGCAAGGAGTTAACTCTGTTGTTACCACGGCTGCAGTATGAGTGGCACATAGAGCAGCCGTGGTCACAGCAGATTTTGTCACTGCTCATTGTTGATATAATAACCGCTTATTTTTTTACTATGGCAACAGGGTCAGCAGTGACGTCACCACTTAACACCCACAGTCTCATTCACTGATCACACAACACGGGCAGCGGACTTCCACCCTCTGCTGTGTAATGCAGCAGAGATGCATCATTTGAAGAAGACAGAAGAGAGAAGACAGAAAAGAGAAGACAGAACACCAGGATTCTTGGAGGGCTGCAGGGAGTAATACAGATGGAGTCCCTAAGCATGTCTGTCTCTTTATTTCTAATAAATATTTTTTACACTGTGGTGGTGTCTTTTTTTAACCCTTTATTGGAGATTCTTAATGGCTGGGTCTAACTTGGCCTGACATTAAGAATCTATGGCTTGGGGCGTGGCCTGCAAGCAGAGAGAGACGGACGCCTAAGCCTTGAGCTCCGGTGCACCCAGACCAAAACCAGCACTTACCGGCACACAGAACCGTCGCAGATCTCCCCAGTGAGTGTGAGTACCTCCCTGAGTGTCCCGTGCCCATGATGACACGCGGCCGCGCTCAAAAGAAGAGTTCCCCGCAGAGGCTCCCTGATTTTTTCTCCAGGGGACAGACAGTGAGAGCCGCGGGCAAAATGGCACCGGCGTCTCCCTCGGGCTCCTCGCGCTCCTCTCCTGGCAGTATGAGGGAGAGAGGAGCGGCTGGAGACTCACATCGCAGCTCCTCACACCGCAGCTCCTCGCCACTCACAAGAGGAGACATGCAGGATTTTTTGTCCTCCATGCGTTCCTCCATGAGAGAAGACATGAATGCCATGTTAAGGGAGCTGAAAGGAGAAGTATCATCACTGGGGGGGCGCACCACTCATGTAGAAAGCAAGATGGCGGACTATGCTAGTACTATTAACGCTTTAGTGGATGAAAATGAGGCGTTGTGGGAGACTACTAAGCTCACAGATATAGAGGACAGATCCAGGAGAAATAATGTCCGAATTAGAGGGATCCCTGAAGGGGTCACTGATACAGAACTGCCTGATTTTTTACATAAATGTATGCAAGCGGTGCTCCCGGACATAACACCTGGGGAGTGCTTGTAGATAGAGTTCACAGGACCCCTAAACCGAAACATGTTGATGCGGATTCTTCCCGTGACACGCTGGCCCGTATACACTTCTTCACTACAAAAGAAGCCTTTTTGCGCCAAATCAAAAAGTCACCTACACTGCCTGAGGAGATGAGGGGTCTGCAGATTTTCCCGGATCTCTCGATGGCTACACTAGCACAGCGAAGGGAATATGCACACGTCTGTAAAGCGCTGAGAGATGTGGATGTCCGATACGCTGGGGCTTTAATCCGGTGAAATTATTGATAACATATGAGGGACGAGTGGTGATATGCCGTTCTCCTACACATGCGGAAGAAATGCTGACCAACTGGAAAATTGCTTATGAGCCACGGCGCCAACCGAGGGGAAAGAGAATAGACCAAGAATGGTTTACAGCCTGATGGGAGAGACGTAGAGGTCTGGACACCGGGATGGTCCACAGGATTGCTTTACCTTTTTTTAAGGTACCTGAACTGTGAGGAAAACTGATGGAGATGGTTGCTACTGGATCCTCACGTGTCCCACGCAGACATCGGTCTGCCCACTGTGACTCTTCCTTAGGAAGATATTTTTGTTTTTTTTTCTTCTTCTTTTTTTTCCCTTTTTTGGTTTTGTGTTTTTTGACACATTAGACTGTAACGGTGCTTTCGGGCCTTTGAATCCTTTTTACCCCTTTTTACTTTTTCTTCCCTTTTATTGTTCATGTTTATCACTTTGCTTATATTATCATTTTTGCCTTTCACATTTCCTTTACAGGGTACTCTTTTATACGATATATCTTGGCGCTTGGTGGTGCACTCTCAATGCAGATGGGGCGAATAGAATAGTACTACACTACTTATGAGTATAAAAATACTGTCGCTAAATGTCAATGGTTTAAATTCGCCGCGGAAGCGATCAATGCTATGGAGAGAGGTTAAGAAATCCCGGGCAGACATAATATGTTTGCAAGAGACTCATTTACTAAGGGCGGATAATTATAGGTTACAGCACAACAGCTTTCCAAATATGTTTTTTGCAAATAATTCTCTACACAAAAAAATGGGGGTGTGTATTTTTGTCAGAAATACGATTGCCTTTCACTTGATAAAAGAAATAACGGACCCCATGGGACAATTTTTAATTGTAGTATGCACCCTGAATGGGGTGTTGCACACTTTAGGGGTAGCATATGCCCCGAATGAGGCCCAGCAGCCATTCCTGAGAACAGTGTTTCAAAAAACGTTAGATGAAGGGAAGGGTGACACTATTATTTGTGGGGATTTTAATATGTTAATGGACAGGGACCTGGATGGATCGGGAGGGGGGAGCAGACGCAGAAGAGAGCTGAAACCCCTGACTAAAGAATTTTCATTACACGATTTCTGGAGATACTCCCACGCTTCTGAAAAAGACTTCACCTTTTATTCCTCAAGACATAAAACATATAGTAGAATCGATATGTTTCTAGTCAATGGCTCAGCATTACGTAAATGTACCTCTGCCAACATAGGTCTCATCACGTGGTCAGACCACGCACCTATATCTCTGTCCCTAACATTGTTACACCAAGCTAACCCAACACCCCGATGGCGGCTTAATACCTCTCTGTTAGTGTCTGAGGCAGTTGCTGCAAAGGCGACGTCAGACCTGACAAACTATTTTCACTTAAATGATAATGGAGAGGTTTCAGATGAAGTGATTTGGTCTGCACATAAGGCAGTGATTAGGGGGACATTCTTACAACAAGCCTCCATTTTAAAGAGCAAAAGAGAAGCGAGTAGAGAATTGCTAATCTCTCACTTGCAAGGCTTGGAATCTCTCAATAAGACCTCTCCCTCTGCCTCTTTGGCAAAAGAAATCTATAGTGTCAGGTTTAAATTGAGAGAGCAGTTGCTCTCTTTGTATGAGCTGAATCTACGTAAGTTTAAGACACGTTTTTACGCCACAGGTGATAGAGCGGGGGCTATGTTGGCACGTAGAGTCAAACGGAGAGAGGTGAAGTCTAGAATTGACCATTTAGTGGACAACAGGGGAGAATCAGTCAGAAAACATGTTTGCAAAATATTATGCGGATCTTTATAATCTGGAGCGAGATCCCTCTACTCCCCAGCCGGATCAAACTGAGATAGATCAATATTTACAGGATGTGAGTCTGCCAAAGGTCAATGCAGAACAACTGGCCTCCCTTAACGCCCCCTTTACGACAGAGGAAATCCGTCTGACCATTAATAACACTCCATGGGGTAAAGCCCCGGGTCCTGACGGGTTACCCATAGAATACTACTGTACCTTTCAACAAACCCTAGCTCCCTATTTGCTCCGGTTATTCACCCAATGGCGGGAAGAGGGTTGTGTGATAGGTTCAAATTTGGAAGCAACAATCACCACCCTCCCGAAATCTGGTAAACCTCAGACGTGCCCTGCCAATTTTAGACCGATAGCACTATTAAATAATGACGTAAAGATATTTACCAAATTACTGGCGTCTAGACTGAATCCCATACTCCCTACTCTGATATCCTCAGATCAGGTGGGGTTCGTGGCTGGTAGGGAAACGAAAGATGGGACTCGTAGGATGCTGGACTTGATCAGGTTTGCTGAGCTGAGTAGGGTCCCCAGTGCATTCCTGTCACTTGATGCTGAAAAAGCTTTTGACAGGGTGCACTGGGGATATCTGAGGAGTGTATTGACAAAGTTTGGATTGCAGGGTCCCATATTTTCTGCAATCACCACCATGTATACAACTCCCAGCGCCAGAGTACTAAATTCGGGCTTTTTGTCTGATTCTTTTCAGATAACAAACGGGACCAGACCAGACAGGGCTGCCCCCTGTCACCCATAATATTTACATTATGTATGGAACCCCTTGCGGAGTGGATTAGAGTAAATTCGAGAATCGCTGGAATCACGGTTGGATCAATGACGCATAAACTGGGTTTATATGCAGATGATGTAATGATAACTTGTACCAACCTGATGACCTCGTTCCCGGCCATTATGACAGAACTGAATCAGTTTACCCGCATATCATATTATAAGTTAAATGCCTCTAAATCTCTGGTTTTTCCAATATCGGTCCCGCTAGAAACACGGCTACATATGGAAGCTAGCTACCCCTTTAGATGGATGGAGGATGGCATCCCTTATTTGGGTATTACCCTCACAAATTCTCACCAAATAGTAGAAACAAATTTTAACAAATTAATACGGGAGGTAAAATCAGAACTAAACGAATATCAACCTATCTTCTCCTCATGGATAGCGAGAATTAACATATTTAAAATGAAAATTCTTCCCAAAATTCTTTACTATTTCCGTAATATACCGACCATCCTCTCCAGCAGAATTATTGGGTCTCTCCAGAGATCAGTTAACAAATATATATGGGCCAACAAAAGACCTAGGGTTTGCGCAAAATTGATGTATTATCCATATGAAAAGGGAGGTATGGGACTTCCTAACTTACATGTAGACCATCAGGCATCTATCCTTGCGGGAGCACGGGACTGGTGGAATATGGATAAAGAACATAGATGGTTACAAATTGAGATGTCGTGTGCACCTAGGTCGTCTCTCCGTCTGTATTTGGAGTCAGAAATGGTTAAGGCCAGTACATATGTCCCGACTCTGCCTGCCATGGACTCCACTATACACTATTGGAGACAAATTGTGCCTCCTCTGGTTAAGGTCCCTTTAAAGAATATCTCTATTCATGCCTTGGAACCTCATATACCGTATCTTAACCTCTCCCGTTGGTCGGCAGCAGGAGTTGTAACACTTGAAGAACTACTAGATAACTCAGGAGTTCTCCCATTTGACCAGTTATCCCAAAGGTACCCGGGGGTGAGACGATATTTTTACCATTATTTACAAATCCGGCATTTGTTCCGAACAATACCGGAGTCATTATTTTTTAAATTTCCCTCAGATGGTAGAGCCAATGGATATTTTTTTAGACCTGAGTCTGGACCCAAGGGGGTTTCAATCTTATATAGAGTTTTAAATGACCCTAAGACTGATGATAAATTGCCGTGTATGGTACATTGGGAAAAAGACATCGGAGGGGCCATCGACCCGGGGAGTTGGTGGGAGGGCCTGGGAGAGATACAGCAAGTCTCGTCCTGTTTAAATCACATGGAACAGTTAAAAAAGGTACATATGCGGTGGTATCAATACCCGACTAAAATGGTTCATTATAGTAAGGACCAATCCCCGCTTTGTTGGAGAGGGTGTGGTGAAGTGGGTATCTTAGGACATATGTGGTGGTCATGCCCCCAACTGGCTTTGTACTGGGAAACGGTCCAACTGTTAATCCTCAAAACGATAGGGATACGAGTTGATTTTGTCCCTGCTATGGCTATACTACACGTTGGATTGTCAGATATCCCATGTGATATTCGAGGCACTGTATCTCATATATTTATTGCGGCTAGGTTGGCCCTAGCAGCCACTTGGAGAGCTACACATACCCCAACTATTGCTGATGTGATTAAAAAACTTCATTTTCACTGCCAGCATGAGTTGCAATTGGCTCACTCGCTCTCTGCTAGACGGAGAATTACCCGTATTTGGGAACCTTGGCTGAACACTGATTTATCTGACTTTGATTAATGTCATATGATGATGTGTAATAGTGTACAATATTTGTTACCTTGTATAAAGGTGTTTATTACTATAAATAGTCTGGGATTGGGATGTGTACTATGCGCAGGGAAGTAGTGATAAAGTCTGAATATTGTGCCTTGAGAGGAATGTGATTTATTGTAATTCCCCCTTGTTTCTTACCCCCCCCCCATCCCCTCTTTTCCACTCCTGTTATTTCTCTTCTTTTCTGGATGATTATACTGTTCCACCTACCATGTTGGTGGGTGATACCATGTTATGTTTCATTTTCTGTGAAATCTGTAAAATCTTAATAAACAAGATTGTTAAAAAAAAAAAAAAAAGAATCTATGGCTTAATACCAGCTGGTAAAACAAAGCTGGTATTAACCCCTTATTACCCAGAGTGCCACGCACCACCAGGGCTGCTGGAAGAGGCTGGTAAGGTGCCTGGAAATGGCGCTTTTTATAAATATGCCACTTTCAGGGGTGGCTGTGGGCTGCTATTCTTTAGCATGGGGGGCCCTAAAACAATGGGTCCTCACCCCGCTGAGAATACCAGCCTTCAGCTGCTTTACCTTGGCTGGCAATTAATAATAGGGCAGAGCCCACGCATTTTTTTTTAGCCAGCCAAGGGTAAATTAGGCAACTGAGGTTGGCAGCTCACAGTTGTCTGCTTTCATCGGGCTGGACTTAAAAATACTGCGAAGCCCCACACATTTTTTTATTTAATTATTTATTTAATAGCTGTGAGCCCGATTCTAAAGAATCGAGTAGTCTAGAATCCATATATAGTTTATTTACTAATATTTAGGGGAGTGCGGTGAAATTAATTGTGTATACAGGTGGCTCAGTGGGTAGCACAGTATACGGTGGCTCAGTGGTTAGCACTGCGCGGTGGCTCAGTGGTTAGGACTGCGCGGTGGCTCAGTGGTTAGCACTGCGCGGTGGCTTAGTGGTTAGCAAAGTATGGTCGCTCAGTGTTTAGCAGTGTACGGTGGCTCAGTGGTTAGCGCTGTATACGGTGGGTTAGTAGTTAGCAGGGAGTATGGTGGGTCAGTGGTTAGCAGAGTATACGATGGCTCAGTGGTTAGCACTGCGCGATGGCTCAGTGGTTAGCACTGTGCGGTGGCTCAGTGGTTAGCACTGCCCGGTGGCTCAGTGGTTAGCACTGCGCGGTGGCTCAGTGGTTAGCACTGCGCGGTGGCTCAGTGCTTAGCACTGCGCGGTGGCTCAGTGGTTAGGACTGCGCGGTGGCTCAGTGGTTAGCACTGCGCGGTGGCTTAGTGGTTAGCAAAGTATGGTCGCTCAGTGTTTAGCAGTGTACGGTGGCTCAGTGGTTAGCGCTGTATACGGTGGGTTAGTAGTTAGAAGGGAGTATGGTGGGTCAGTGGTTAGCAGAGTATACGATGGCTCAGTGGTTAGCACTGCGCGATGGCTCAGTGGTTAGCACTGTGCGGTGGCTCAGTGGTTAGCACTGCGCAGTGGCTCAGTGGTTAGCACTGCGCGGTGGCTCAGTGGTTAGCACTGCGCAGTGGCTCAGTGGTTAGCACTGCGCGGTGGCTCAGTGGTTAGGACTGCGCGGTGGCTCAGTGGTTAGCACTGCACGGTGGCTTAAAGGTTAGCAAAGTATGGTCGCTCAGTGTTTAGCAGTGTACGGTGGCTCAGTGGTTAGCGCTGTATACGGTGGGTTAGTAGTTAGCAGGGAGTATGGTGGGTCAGTGGTTAGCAGAGTATACGATGGCTCAGTGGTTAGCACTGCGCGATGGCTCAGTGGTTAGCACTGTGCGGTGGCTCAGTGGTTAGCACTGCCCGGTGGCTCAGTGGTTAGCACTGCGCGGTGGCTCAGTGGTTAGCACTGCGTGGTGGCTCAGTGCTTAGCACTGCGCGGTGGCTCAGTGGTTAGGACTGCGCGGTGGCTCAGTGGTTAGCACTGCGCGGTGGCTTAGTGGTTAGCAAAGTATGGTCGCTCAGTGTTTAGCAGTGTACGGTGGCTCAGTGGTTAGCGCTGTATACGGTGGGTTAGTAGTTAGAAGGGAGTATGGTGGGTCAGTAGTTAGCAGAGTATACGATGGCTCAGTGGTTATCACTGCGCGATGGCTCAGTGGTTAGCACTGTGCGGTGGCTCAGTGGTTAGCACTGCGCGGTGGCTCAGTGGTTAGGACTGCGCGGTGGCTCAGTGGTTAGCACTGCGCGGTGGCTTAGTGGTTAGCAAAGTATGGTCGCTCAGTGTTTAGCAGTGTACGGTGGCTCAGTGGTTAGCGCTGTATACGGTGGGTTAGTAGTTAGCAGGGAGTATGGTGGGTCAGTGGTTAGCAGAGTATACGATGGCTCAGTGGTTAGCACTGCGCGATGGCTCAGTGGTTAGCACTGTGCGGTGGCTCAGTGGTTAGTACTGCGCGGTGGCTCAGTGGTTAGCACTGCGCGGTGGCTCAGTGGTTAGCACTGCGCGGTGGCTCAGTGCTTAGCACTGCGCGGTGGCTCAGTGGTTAGCATTGCGCGGTGGCTCAGTGGTTAGTAGTGCGCGGTGGCTCAGTGGTTAGCAAAGTACGGTGGCTCAGTGTTTAGCAGTGTACGGTGGCTCAGTGGTTAGCAGGAGTATGGTGGCTCAGTGGTTAGCAGTGAGTGCGGTGGGCAGAGTGGTCAGTGCAGTGCGGCGGGCCGAGTGGTTAGCGCAGTGCGGTGGGCAGAGTGGTCAGCAGAGGACAGAGGCACTCTGCTTGTCCTACTTACCAGCGGGTTATCGTCTTCCCCGCCACGGCATTTTCACTCCGCCGTCCCCAGCATCTTGGCTCCACTCATGCAGAGCATTGCTCCTGTGCAGCCTCCTCTCTGCTGAGTATTGCTCCTGTGCAGCCTCCTCTCTGCAGAGCATTGCTCCTGTGCAGCCTCATTACTGTAGAGATATTGCTCCTGTGCAGCCTCTTCCTCTCTGCAGAGCATTGCTCCTGTGCAGCCTCCTCTCTGCAGAGCAATGCTCCTGTGCAGCCTCCTTTCTGCAGAGCATTGCTCCTGTGCAGCCTCCTCTCTGCAGAGCATTGCTCGTGTGCAGCCTCCTCCTCTCTGCAGAGCATTGCTCCTGTGCAGCCTCCTCCTCTCTGCAGAGCATGGCTCTTGTGCAGCCTCCTCCTCTCTGCAGAGCATGGCTCTTGTGCAGCCTCCTCCTCTCTGAAGAACATTGCTCCTGTGCAGCCTCCTCTGTGCAGAGCATTGCTCCTGTGCAGCCTCCTCTCTGCAGAGCATTGCTCCTGTGCAGCCTCCTCTCTGCAGAGCATTGCTCCTGTGCAGCCACTTCTCTGCAGAGCATTGCTCCTGTGCAGCCTCCCCTCATGCAGAGAAATGCTCCTGTGCAGCCTCTTCTCTGCAGAGCATTGCTCCTGTGCAGCCTCCTCTGTGCAGAGCATTGCTCCTGTGCAGCCTCCTCTGTGCAGAGCATTGCTCCTGTGCAGCCTCCTCTGTGCAGAGCATTGCTCCTGTGCAGCCTTCCCTCTGCAGAGCATTGCGCCTGTGCAGCCTCCTCTCATGCAGAGCATTGCTCCTGTGCAGCCTCCTCTCATGCAGAGCAATGCTCCTGTGCAGCCTCCTCTCATGCAGAGCATTGCTCCTGTGCAGCCTCTTCTCTGCAGAGCATTGCTCCTGTGCAGACTCTCCTCATGCAGAGCAATGCTCCTGTGCAGCCTCCTCTCATGCAGAGCATTGCTCCTGTGCAGCCTCTTCTCTGCAGAGCATTGCTCCTGTGCAGCCTCTTCTCTGCGCAGAGCATTGCTCCTGTGCAGCCTCCTCTGTGCAGAGCATTGCTCCTGTGCAGCCTCCTCTCTGCAGAGCATTGCTCCTGTGCAGCCTCCCCTCTGCAGAGCATTGCTCCTGTGCAGCCTCCCCTCACCTGTATCCTGGAGATCAGCTCTTGGGGGCTCAGTCCGGGGTCCTCTGTCACCTCTATATTCCCTTGTGATGGCAGGATGTCAGAGGCAGAGAATCACTGATGAGGACACGTCTGATGTGAGACAGCGGCATGATGTCTCCTGTGCTAACACTGCAGCAATTAAAGTGCCTGTGATGATGTCACAGTCATGTGATATAGCCCCGCCCATACCAGTGACATCTTAAGGTAATTATATATTAGATTTAACAACCTATGATGGCAGGTTGGTTGCTAATGTGTATGGCAACCAAGCAGATTCACTGTCCAGAACAAGGAAAACCAGCATGACTACAACAGCCAATCACAGAGGCTCTCACAGACTGTGAGCTTCTGTGATTGGCTGTTTGTTTGACATTGCAGTGAATATGCAATTGGCTTAATATGTGGCCCCAGAAGTAACAGCTGGAGACTGTTAAGTACGATCTAGCTATTCTATCTATCTGCTCTTTTCTCAATTTATACACCATAAGAAAGACCACATTAAAAACGCATAGCACAATGACCACACTCGCACCACAGTTACACCACACTCATTGCTCTCACACTACACTCGCAGGGCCATACGGAAAGCACTCGCATGACTGTCATGCATCAAAAATGCTCAGATTTTGACACATGCTAGTGTGCCTCCACCCTGACAAGAATTTTTGCACACATTTTGCCAAATTTCATGTTACATGTGAGTTCTCTCTCTAACATTTTCAAAAAGGATTAAAGACAAAAATAAAAAACATGTTTTGACTTTATGTAAAATTCTGAAAAATTTCTTAAGACGTTAGTGCAAAAAAAGGCATTGGATACAACAAAACAATAAAGGAAAAAATGACTTAACCACCCCTCCACAAAAGTTGAATCTGGGCCTTAATGCTGCATAGGGCTGCTGACCACAGCCTAATAATCACATAGTCTCAAATGACCAATCTGTGTCCAACAGAGTGCCAGGAGCATAGAGAAAGAAAGGTTGGTAGCCATGCATTGACATTGACTATTGATGTACACTAGTAACTGTATATTTAAAAAATAATTTTACTTATAAAATTAGGAGTTAAGATACTGCGACATGCCCATGTTCACTTCTTTGATATTTGTTCAATATTCTCTTCCTATGCAGACCTAAAAAATATTTTTCTTTTGGACAAAGAATGGATAATGTCCTCCTCTCCGTGAAGATCACCATAGAATAATAGAGTATTGAGTGGGGTCCATATCAAGAACATGGAACATAAACCAAGATAATCCCCAAGGCACAGGTGGGTAAGGTGATCTACATCAAAGGCTTCTTAATAGACCAGGGGGGTCGCCTGTAAAGCCCACAGACCTAATCTTGGTCATCTTGGTAAATGCTACAACTTCATACTCTGCTGACTCTGCATCCGAAACACATGAATAAAATTAAATAGTTTTGGCTTCAGTGACGAGAATATGTAACAGGCTGAGTATTCCCTGCGGCCCCCTCGGCCCGGCCCTCTTATACACAGACAAGCTGGACTCTCCTCCCTTTTTAAGTAAATCACAAGAAGTGGAGTTTGTAGAAATATTGCATTTAACCCTATCAATTCCAGGGATTTCAGCACTTTGGGACTTTTCACTTTGGAGATCTTGTTATATTTACTGTAAGTATAAGAAATCTGGCTGCTTTCTGTCAATGCTTTCTATGTTTTCTTATTATTGTAATAACTTTTTCCTTATAAATGTCTTCTATATCTTCATATATCTGTAAGTGGCTCTGAACATGTGCTATTATTATTTTGTACTTTCTACTCTCAGTATGCATGTGTTTGTACAAAGCAATCTATTCCACTATAGCATTACATTTGTACTTCACCTGGTATATCAGATATCATAAGCTCCCAATCATGACACGTACAATGATTAGCCATCATTCAATAGAAGCATAGTCTTTAGATGATTGACCATTATGGACAACCCACAGTTCCCCAGTTGATCAATGGATAATACTGTGTCCAAGTGCAGGGATCCCAGTGTTACCTGAAATCTGTGGGGAATTGACAATAATTGTTACATTTTCCTGCAGCACCACCGCAGGCAGAAGGAAGAATTGCTAACTGCTAGTGAAAGAGAACCAACCACCAGGATTTAACCACCTGTAAATAATTGCAGCAGGTGATTGGGGTGTGCAGCATGACATCACTATTTGGGTTTTTTAATTACTCCCCTGTGTTCTTTTCTTATGGCTGTAAGCCAAACTCCCCCCCTTCTCTCATCCAGACTCATCCAGACTCATTCACGGGAAAGTGGGTTCGGCTTACAGCAGAGAGACAAGCCCACAGGGGAGGAATAAAACAAAAAACAAATAGTGATGTCATGCTGCACATGTCAATCACTTACTGCACTGATGTACCGGTGATTAAATCCTGGTGGTTGGTTCCCTTTAAATCAAAGCTTTGTCCGAGTAGTGTATGGGTCCCACAGATCATGAGACACTCCTTTAAAATTCTTCCACTGTCACAGATGACAGTAGTCATTTATTAATTCGATATTCTTGAATAATGTACTTCAAAATTACTTTTCTTGACCCTGTAATATTAGGTAGAATCTTGTATCTCTCTTTAATTCTGCTTTTACTTTCCGCTTTCAATACTTTCTATGTATTTTTAGAGTTATATTTTATTCCGTTATAAAGATATAATACTTGGCAGTATTCTTCCTTGGATTTATTTTGACATGTGTTTGCACATAGATTATAGCTTAAGCCTCTCTGGAAAAAGCGTATTCTGTTTTACGGAAACGTCAAGTCCTCCTATCTATGGCGCAGATGTTTTAATAAGCAGACAAGTGGCACTGTCAGTAGGACACAAGATAAGAATTGGCAAAACACTCTGGGCATCATGCAGAGTCTGCCAACCTCTATGAGGGGTTTAAGTTCAAGCTGTTATATTAACTCTTTAAAGAACAGGTTGAAATGTTCAGCAGTCTTGAGTAACTTTAACCCTTTCAAATTGGACATGTCAATTAGAATACTCTGTAAATCTGCAGATATGTGGTCAATCTGCAAATTAAAAAGCTGCCTGACCACCATACTGAAAGTGCAGGAGGCCTTGGCAATCAGTTATACAGGCATGCCTTGGTAAACAATAAACAGTGAGCAATGGTTGTAGACATGCCCCGGTACTTTGACTGACAGCTGAATTTGTAATGTATCAGTACAGAGCTTGCTGTCAGTCAAAGTCCCTTGGCATACTTACAGTCATTTCTCACAATTACAAGCAGTGATTGTTGTCATGTTGGAATGCCTCCATGACTAGTGATGGGTAAACCCAAACTAAGGTGTACGGGTCTATACCGAACACCTAATGCACAAACTCCGAACAGCTCACTTGTATTTCCAGGTCCTTTTATTAACCTCCTAGTTATTCAGTGAACTGGCTCCAACAGCCAATCACAGATGCCCACTCTCTGTGACAGCATCTGTGATTGGCTTTTGCACCCCTCACCCATTGTGCTGACATCTGTCATTGGTTGCCATTGGCAATGAAACTGCCGACATGGGGTTGTAAAAATCAATAAATAATTTTAAAAAACGGACATAGAGCTTTGCCATTTTTTTGATTCTCAGACAGATAAAGCAGACAGCTGCATGCTGCCATCCCGAGCTGCCTGGGTTTACCTAGGGAAGTCCATCATTTTTTTAAATTGTTTAAATAAATAATAAAAAAAATGTGTAGGCTGAGCGCTCTTTTTGATTGACAGCCAAGGTAAAAACCAGGCAGCTGGGATCTGGCATACTCAGCATGGTGGGGCCCATAGTTATTGGACCCCCCATGCTACAGAATAGCAGCCCACAACTGCCCCAGAAATTGGTGCATTTATTAGGAGCACCAATTCCTGGCACATTATCTGGCTTTTCATTATGCCCTGGTCAAGTGGAATTGGGGTGATAGAAGTGGTTAATGACAACTGAGTATTGACAGCTTGTCATTAAGCCCTGATTGATAATGTTCAGGTATCTATGAGACCCACACATTATCAATCCTTTGAGGAACTAGTTAAAAAACACACCACAGAAAAAAATCCTTTATTTGAAAAAAAACATTGACCTCATTTTCACATTTATTAACCCCAAACATACCCTTCTTTGATAATCCACAATGAGGTCTCACAAAGCACATGATCCTGGCTCTGCTTCATTCAGAGACTGCAGGGATGGGACAAGCATCCTCACTGCAGTCTCTGGGATCACACTAACTGCTGTGGGGAGTGATGATGTCACTCGCTGAATAACTGAGGGCTCCACATGGTAGTCAGTGAACTCAGGTGACCCCGCTGTTGGATTGCAGGACATGGCTGCACAGCAGTCCTACAATCTGGCATTAAGCTCAACTGAGTTAACGGAGTGGAAAACTAGTGCTGTGAACTCAGTTGAACCTCCTGCGCATTGCAGTACTGCTGTGCTACCATGTCTCTAAATCCGGCAGCGAGGTCACCAGAGTTCACTCAGCCCTCAGTGACTTAGTGAGTGATGTCACCACTCCAAGTGGCAGTCAGTAGGATCCCAGAGACTGCAACGTAAGGATGTAGAATGCTTGTTCCTTTTCTGCAGTCTCTGGATGAGGCAAAGTCAGGATTGTGTGATTTGTGGGACCTCATTGTAGATTATCTTTGGAGGATAAGCTTGTGGTTAATAAATGAGAAAATGAGGGTTGTCTGTATGTTTTAATTCAAATAAATTATTTTTCTCTATTTTTATATTTTTTAACTACTTTCTCATAGGATTGATAATGGGTGGGTCTCATAGAGATCTGAACATTATCAGTCTGGGCTTAATGACAACTGTCAATACTCAGTTGTAATTAACCCCTTCTATCACCTCGATGCCATCGCACCAGTGCATCAGGAAGAGCCTGGTAAAGCGCTAGGAATTGGTGCTACTAATGAATGCACCAATTTTTGAAGTGGCAGCGACCTACTATTCCGTAGCCTGGCGGGCCCAAAAATTATGGACCTTACCATGCTAATAATACCAGCCCCCAGCTGCCTGGTTTTTACCTTGGCAGACAATGTAAAATAGGGCTAAGCCCACAATTTTTTTAAATTAATTATTTCAATAATTAAAAAATAAATAATGGGCTAACATGTATTTTTGATTGCCAGCCAAGATAGCGCTAAGCAGCATGAGGTGGCAGCACTTAGCTATCCACTTTATCTGTGCTGAGAATCAAAAATACAGTGAAGCCCTACGTCAATTTTTATTTATTTCTTTTTACACTACTATTCGAACACAGATTAATTGCCTATGGCAACCAATCACAAACGCCGGCAGAATAGGTGATGGGTGCAGTTGCCAATCACAGATGCTGTCAGAGAGAGTGGGTGTCTATGATTTGCTGTTGAAGCTAATGTAGTAAATAAATCAGGAAAGTAATGAGTGGCATAGAAGTACAAGTGCACTGTACTAGGTAAATATGATGCTGATGTTCAATCATTGTTTTGCTTATTTTTATAGCACCCCTAGCCACCATTACATAACTTTAAAGACAGGTTCGGGCTCAAGTTCAGGTCAAGCCCAGTCCCAAACCCGGAGTTTGAAAAAAGATCTGTATTTTGGTACGTTTTTCAGCCCTTCCAGCCATTGACATAATTAAAAAAATAGACACAATTAAAAAATGCAGCTAATACACCCCAAAAACGTGCCTCTTTTTTGAGTGCGTATTTCTACCAGCAGATGCGCATTTGATGCAGAATATTTCAGCACCAAATATGCAGCATGGACAAGTAGCCTTAGGAGAATATCTATGTGTGAAGAATTGTTATAAAACTAAATAAAAAAATAAAAAATTCCCATCCCAATTGTTTATTTTCATATGCTAATATTGGAAGAATAGTTAAACTGTCAAAATGTACAAAAACACACTTCTGGCATTTAAAAAAAATGTCAGTGACCAATATAGCCCCTCTTCTTCTCAATACCAGTCATAAGCCTTTCATCCATGAAATCTGACAGTTTCTTAATTAGTTGATGATCAACTTTTTGGGCAGCACCAACCACAGACTCCCAGATACTGCAAAGAGGTAACTGTTTTCAATCCCTGTAAAGCTCCCATTTATAAAGGGCCAACAATTATTCAATAGGGTTTGATCAGGTAAGCAAGGGGTCATATCATTATTCTGTTAATTTGTAGGCCTTTATTGGCAGCCGAGCAATGGAGACTTTGATGAATGCATTTGAGTATTGTCCTGCATTTAAATTATGTTTTTTTTTGAAGATGCAGACTTTTCCATGTATCACAGCTTGAAGAAAGTGTCTTCTAAAAACTGACAGAAGGATTTGGAGTTGATTTTGAGTCCATCTTCAACCTGAAAAGATCCAACTAGTTAATCTTTAATAATAGCAACCCGTAGCAGTTTCCCACCTCCACCTTGTTTGCATCTGAGTCAAAAGGGAGGTCTGTGATCTAGCCATGGCCCCATCCACCTGATATGTTAAGAGTAGTGATGAGCAAGTGTAATCGTTACTATTCGTTTCTCGCACGAATAGTACGGTATTCGCGATACTCAAGTATTGCTGGCGCTCGTGAGTGATGTGTCCATCGTTATCAATTGGACACATATTGCCAGCTCCCTTCAGTACACAAAGTGAGCTGGCAACTCAGTGAGAGGAGATTGAATGTTAGGGTGTCTCTGGGGGCACAGCAAGGTGTTTTAGGCATCGTAATGAAATCGTAACAAAGCCCACCCTCCCGCCCTGTCCCGAAAGACTTGTTTTATAGCCGGATGTGTGTGGACAGAGCAGTGGCGCACCCAGAAATTTCCCAAGGTAGGGGTCCAAGAAACACACACCGGCCCTGAAAGGGTGCCGATGCGGTAATAATAATACCGGGGCGAGCGGCGGTGGGCCCCCCCAGCTTCTCAGGGCCGTCCAAAGGGGGGGGTCCAGACACGTAGGTCCCCCCCATGGGTGCGCCACTGGGACAGAGCCAATCACTAATTGACTAACATTAGACTCGCTTACTGGGACGAATATGCGTGTATTAAAAACTACACGTTACGAGTATAGTGAATGAGATTATTTCGCTTCTCACTCATCACTAGTTAAGAGTCATTTTCATCTCATCAGTCCATAAAACTTTGAAAAACCTGTCTTCCAGTATTTCTTGGCTTACTCTTGATATTCCAGCTTCTGTGTCTCCTTCAGTAATGAATTTTTTTCAGCCTCATTTAGATTGGCCTTGTCACTGAGCACTGAGCACCTCATACTTCTGGGCACTCCAGGGACATTGCAATTCTGGAATATGACAGCTCTGAAGGATAATGGGTTCCAGGTTGCCTCATATTTGATTCCTCTAATCTTTGGCTGTTAATGTGCGTCTTTTTTTCTCAACACGTTTTTTGCGACTCTGTTGACTATTTGCAACAATACTTTTGTGTATTCTGTGATCAATATCTTACCAATTTCAAGAGTAATGGATCCCTTTATAAGACTCGTAACTTTAATTTTAAGAGTCTGTTGAATCTCTTTTTCTGGGCCCATTTTCCTGAGAAAAACAAGCTGCCTAATAATTCTGCACAACTTGATGAAAAGTGTTGATATCTTTAAGCAAACAAACGATGATATGGTCGAAATACTTGCCTAGTAATTCTGCACACAGTGTATGTACATGTCTTAAGACACATTGCTTGTTGTGGAAAGTAGCAGAGCGTACAGACCATGTAGTTCTCATAGGTCTAATTTAATTAGGAATGGTAAAAATCATATTTGCTTTAGTTTAAGGCTTTTTGCAGGAAAAAAATACATAAATGGGAACACAACCTAAAACAACAATTATAGTTCTAAAATGCTGCTCATTTAAGTAAAGGTTCTTTGATATAACACATGCTGGGAAATGTTCCCTAAACATGTTCTCTTAAATCTTATTTATTTCCTGTGTTCTCCAAAGACAATATAAACTTTGTCCTACGTGGTCATAAAATAAGAGGCTCTGTGCTCCTAGTCAGAAAATAGACACTAGAATAATCAACTAATCTTCAAACCGTTGTAGTAAAACTCCAGGTACATTTTCATAAGTGCAAAAATGAACCTACGGTACTAGCACGTTTCAGGGTTTTTACTCTTTTCCCAAAATGCAAGAAGCACCCTAGGAGTATAAAACTATAGGAGGTGGGCACCGAAAGAAGTGCATGTGGTGTTGCTTCAGCCAATAGCAGCAGGGCAGGAAGTCATTTCTGGAATGTAGTTGTAATACTGGTGGGTGTGTACCCTCTGCACCAAGGGCCAGGCTTACCCTGCATGGGCATGGCTAAATGTATACTAGGTCTTCACTATTGCCTGTGATGGTGAAGATAGGCCGGGCTATTGGTAAATACCAGGTACCACTCCAGGACGGTCCCCAGGACTGCTGCACCTAACCAGAGGGTCAGAGATGCAGGAAGAGAGGTACATAAGGGCAGGACAGAGGCAGAGTCAGATGGTCCAAGGTTAGGGCAGGCAGCACAGGAAGGGAGTACAAAGTAAAGGTGAAGAGTGGAGAGATCAGACAAGATTGGTAAACAAAACAGGTCAAACACAGGAGAATCAATACAATTAAACATGAGAAAAGGTCGAGGCAGCTAAGAGAGAAAAGCCATGGCTGGGAAGAGCAGAGTGATGACTGCAGAGACTAGGGCAGCACTTACCACTTGTGCGAGTCAACGGCTGTCATCATTTTGGAAACTTCCATTCTACAGACGTGTGACACACCCCCCAGGGCCGTGGGATACTCTGAACCAGGCTACAGTACTGCTGGCGAGTCACAGGGGTCGAGACCCGGCTCCGTGACCCTGGCAGTGTCAATAAAAGTTTGAGGATTTTGGTTTTGGGGATTGTTGTCGTGACGCCACCCGTGATGTTCGGCTATTGATGACCGATGCTGTGGTGCACAACCTCTGGGGATAATGGAATTGCAGCTAAGGTGGTATTGTGGAGCCCCTGCGGGTATGCGCCACAGAATGGTATTACACTTAAATATAAAATGTGTTTTTCCTTGTAAGTTGCTAGGTTAGGATTTCAACCTTATGGAGTCTATTTTTAGCACTCACTTAGGACCGCACCACTTAGAGTAGGGGGAACTGGGAATATGGTAGGTTCCACAGGTGGTGGGCGGAGCTTAGGATAGAGCAGAGTGACAGTTAAGAATTTACCTCAGACGGCTTGGGAAGGCAGACCGTGTGGTCACGCCTGGCGGCTCAGCTGAGTGGAGGGTACCCCATCTTTATGAGGGGGCCCAGGACAGATGGCAACGGACCAAGACTGGTAGGAGCCAGCTGGTCATGTTGAGGGTACACAGGTGACACGGACTACCGAGGCAGCCAGGAGTTCAGCCCTGACTGCGAAGCCGACGAGCTGCAGGCCCAACCGGACCGGGTTGCTGACAGCCCCACAAAGGTACCTCACCCCTCATGCCCAAAAGACGGTCCTACACTAGTGAGGAAAGACTGAAACCCGGTGTCAGGTGGGAAACTTGTGCGTTCCTGCTGTTCCCATTTGGACCGGTAATAGTCAAGTTAGCCTACTAGACACAGACTGCAGGACTGGCGGGTGAGCTCTTCAAAGGTGGGAAAGACAGAAAGATCTAGAAAGAGAATAGAAACCCTGAAAGACAGAGAAAGAACATCTAATGACTCCTTAAGAGAAATCCTGAGTTGGTAACAACACCCTAAACCAAACTGTACCGTGTATTGTTATGCCATCAGCCGGTACCGAGTAAAGCAAAGTTAAAATGGAAACGGTTTCTGTTATTCTTCCTGCCGCAGCTCAAAGGACTGAACATCATCAACATCAACAGCAGAGGGGTAAGAACTGCACCACCATTACCATCACTGTCCTCCCTCACCGTCTCACCACCACAACATCGCTGCCCTGAGGTAAAGCTCCACCTGTGGGGAGCTGTACCACACACTGCTGCCCCCTCCATCACCTCAGTGGCCGGTTGGCAGCGCCGGTACCACCTTACCGGACTCTACAGGTGGCGTCACGTTCCCCTGTAAATAACCCCTTTTACCCCCACCGTTTACCAACAACACCTGGTATAATTGTTCGCCAGGGCACGGCACCGGGGATACCGACCATCCGTGACATCCCACACAGAAGCCCCGGTGACCGAGTGCACCCTAGCTCTGGTTAAAACAAATTGGCGTCACGAACAGGATGAGCCAGCCTGGTATCTACCGGGTGAAGTGTGCCTTAAGAACTTTATTACTGTTTAACTGTGTGGATTATAAAAACTGAGTCGAGCCGCCATTACACCGCCTCAGAAATTCAAACTGCGTCACTACAGCAGGAGAAAGAGCGGGAAGATAAGCCCCGCCCCCTCCACTCTGCCGAGGAGTGACGAAGGCAGTGGCGGGCTCCGGAAAAGCCCGAAGGACTTGCTCACAGGAACTTCGTGGTGGGCGGGCTTAAAAGTGCATAAAGAACAATGTGCCGGCCCAGGGGCGTGCCTCGGCCCCTCAACAAACATGGGCCATTCAAGAGGTGTCAAAAAGTCTCCCGCCCCATTGCTCTCAATCAACCAAGGGGGCGGGTCGAGCACCGTAACGGAGGATCCAGCGAGTATGGAGCCCGGAAGAGAGGAGACTGCCGAACCGGGAAGCCTTATCCAGTTCTCAGCAGAGCCCGACCTGACTGGGGAGGAGGACCGAGAGGAAGGAACAGCCGGCGGCGCAGAGGAGGCCGGGCCCCGCGAGCTATGGAGGGTCGCGGTACCAGCACCAACAACAACGGGCAGAGGAAGGAGAGCAGCGTCCTGCACCCATGACAGCGGACATACATGGCAACCGGTAGGCCGTCCCTGGTTTACCCACCTTGAACTCGACGATGAGGCTGAACGACATCGACGACGCGAGGCCTGGTATGCAAATGAACTTGAGACCAGCCAAGCTCGCGTCATGGCCCGTAATCAGCCCCACTGCCCCTAGACTAACGTAAACGGGGGGTGGTCACTACTTTTAATCTTAGTACCGGGTATGGGTTTGCCAAAGAGGAGGGTCTTTACCAGGAAGTCCATGTTGGTCGGAGGAACGTGAAGGAACACCTACTGCAGGGCCACCCAGACGGGGCCTATAATTGTTAAAGTGGAATTGTTCTTTTTGCTGTTTTAACTCTTGCAGTACATGAATATAAATGTATGCAAAGATTTAGTTTTGTGTTAAATCCTGATGACAGTAATCAGAGACATGTTACCTGGTCCCCGTTGGACCGACAAGGACTAGACTATAGTCAGAGTTTACTAAGTTAAATGCAACGTTATAAGTAATGAGCCTCCTGCAAAGGAAGAATACAAATGAACGGAAAATTTTGTTATTACATGTTTGAAGTTACCCGGTTAACCAGTTAATAGAAATGTTCAATGTTAAATGTAAAATGCATTTTTGTATTTCAGGTTTGGTTTGACACCCGCGGACGGGTGTGTTTCACCAAGGGGGTGTGTGGAGCCCCTGCGGGTATGCGCCACAGAATGGTATTACACTTAAATATAAAATGTGTTTTTCCTTGTAAGTTGCTAGGTTAGGATTTCAACCTTATGGAGTCTATTTTTAGCACTCACTTAGGACCGCACCACTTAGAGTAGGGGGAACTGGGAATATGGTAGGTTCCACAGGTGGTGGGCGGAGCTTAGGATAGAGCAGAGTGACAGTTAAGAATTTACCTCAGACGGCTTGGGAAGGCAGACCGTGTGGTCACGCCTGGCGGCTCAGCTGAGTGGAGGGTACCCCATCTTTATGAGGGGGCCCAGGACAGATGGCAACGGACCAAGACTGGTAGGAGCCAGCTGGTCATGTTGAGGGTACACAGGTGACACGGACTACCGAGGCAGCCAGGAGTTCAGCCCTGACTGCGAAGCCGACGAGCTGCAGGCCCAACCGGACCGGGTTGCTGACAGCCCCACAAAGGTACCTCACCCCTCATGCCCAAAAGACGGTCCTACACTAGTGAGGAAAGACTGAAACCCGGTGTCAGGTGGGAAACTTGTGCGTTCCTGCTGTTCCCATTTGGACCGGTAATAGTCAAGTTAGCCTACTAGACACAGACTGCAGGACTGGCGGGTGAGCTCTTCAAAGGTGGGAAAGACAGAAAGATCTAGAAAGAGAATAGAAACCCTGAAAGACAGAGAAAGAACATCTAATGACTCCTTAAGAGAAATCCTGAGTTGGTAACAACACCCTAAACCAAACTGTACCGTGTATTGTTATGCCATCAGCCGGTACCGAGTAAAGCAAAGTTAAAATGGAAACGGTTTCTGTTATTCTTCCTGCCGCAGCTCAAAGGACTGAACATCATCAACATCAACAGCAGAGGGGTAAGAACTGCACCACCATTACCATCACTGTCCTCCCTCACCGTCTCACCACCACAACATCGCTGCCCTGAGGTAAAGCTCCACCTGTGGGGAGCTGTACCACACACTGCTGCCCCCTCCATCACCTCAGTGGCCGGTTGGCAGCGCCGGTACCACCTTACCGGACTCTACAGGTGGCGTCACGTTCCCCTGTAAATAACCCCTTTTACCCCCACCGTTTACCAACAACACCTGGTATAATTGTTCGCCAGGGCACGGCACCGGGGATACCGACCATCCGTGACATCCCACACAGAAGCCCCGGTGACCGAGTGCACCCTAGCTCTGGTTAAAACAGTATCGCTCCGCACGGGTGGAGCGGTTCCCCAGGACAACCGGTATAGACTACAGTGGTGGTAGGCCGTTGGGGCTGCTCTGGCTGGAGAGGCGAATAGGGGTATTCTGAGACAGGTCTTTTGTGGTCTGCCCGTTTGTTTGGTGTGGAAAGAAAGAGTCTCACACACAGCTTTTTCTGTTCTATACCTAGTTTACTTAATGGTTACTTCAGCAATGCTGCCGGGTATTAGTCTTTGCCAAGCCTCAGTTCAGATGGTCCTCAAGGAACCAGGATAGCTTATCCAAGACACTTCTTTATGTTCCTTTCTCTTATGGGTTGCTCTCCCAGTCCTAACTGTCTGCCTCTCCTATGTGTGCCCGCACACAGAGCCCTAATCCATCAGTTACAGGTCCTGTCAAGCGACCGGTACCAAGTCCCCTGACCTTAGTACAGCTACCTTTTCGGTGGATGTGTCGGGTGTTGGTGACAGCTCCTGTAGATCTTTTGGCCTCCGGTTCTGTGGTTGGAGTGTTGAGCCTACTCACCACCTCAGGGCCAGTCCCTGGTTCCCAACCAGCCCTTCCGTCCGACTCTAGTCAAACTTGAATTTGGGTGCACAGATGGTTCTCTCTGCCTTTGCCCGTGCCCCTAGGGCTCCCTTTGCCTCGCTTGCCGTCTGTTGTTCTCTCAAGACCCAGGACGAGCTCCTCACTGCTCTAGTCCTCTGGACCTCACTCCTCGACTTCCTCCTCACAACTCACTACTCTCTTCTCCACCTCCCACTTACACGTTTCTCCTTTCCTCCTTGACCCAACTGGGCCCTCCCTCTATCGGGTCCGCCTACTGTCCCTGAATCAGGTCCTAAGGGTGTGTTGGGTGCTTGGTGGACAGAGCCTGTGTCAGCACCCGGCATACCTGGGCAAGTGCTAGGCCCTGAACAGTTGGGGGGGGGGCCACTGGCCATCAGGGACTGGCAGCCCTGACAGCCAGCCAGGGACTCATTAGGGACAGACAGCCCTGTTAAAAAGGGGCACATCAGGCAGACTCAGCAAGGAGCTGAGTGCTCTACTGAGCTCCCATTGCACATGGCTAATTTGCATGCGATGCAGATTAGACACGTGCGGGCTCCAGGGAGCAGTGGAGCTTCCTCCTTTGCCTACTGTAGCAGAGTGATGTCACCCTGCCACCTCATCACACTGCTGCAGGAAGGAGTAAGGAGGAGGAAGCTCCACAGTCCTGGGAGCCTGCTGCTATAAGGATGTGGTGAGGAAGAATCTGAGGAGGACACAGCCCCGGGGGAGCAGATGGAAGGTGAGCATGATCAGTTTATTTTTTTTTTTTACTGTGAGCAGCAGAATGGGGGATTATATGTACCATGGAGGCTGTGCTGGGGTATATAGAGGCTGTGCTGACTGTATATAGAGGCTGCGCTGACTGTATATAGAGGCTGCGCTGACTGTATATAGATGCTGTGCTGGGGTATATAAAGGCTGTGCTGACTGTATATAGAGGCTGTGCTGACTGTATATACAGGCTGTGCTTACTGTATATACAGGCTTGTGCTAACTGTATGTAGAGGCTGTGCTAACTATATATACAGGCTGTGCTAACTATATAGAGGCTGGGCTGACTGTATATTGAGGCTGTACTGAATGTATATAGAGGCAGTGCTGAATGTATATAGAGGCTGTGCTGAATGTATATAGAGGCTGTGCTGGGGCATATAGAGGCTGTGCTGACTGTATATAGAGGCTGCACTGGGGTATATAGAGGCTGTGCTAACTGTGTATAGAGGCTGTGCTGAATGTATATAGAGGGTGTGCTGACTGTATATAGAGGCTGTGCTGACTGTATATAGAGTCTGTGCTGACTGTATATAGAGTCTGTGCTGACTGTATATGGAGGCTCTGCTGAATGTATATAGAGGCAGTGCTGAATGTATATAGAGGCTGTGCTGAATGTATATAGAGGCTGTGCTGGGGCATATAGAGGCTGTGCTGACTGTATATAAAGGCTGTGCTGACTGTATATAGAGGCTGTGCTGATTGTATATAGAGGCTGTGCTGGGGTATACAGAGGCTGTGCTGGGGTATATAGAGGCTGTGCTGGCGATATACAGAGGCTGTGCTGGCGGTATACAGAGGCTGTGCTGGTTGTATATGGAGGCTATGCTGGGGTATACGGAGGATGGTGCTGAGGTATATGGAGACAACTGTTGTGCTATATATATATAATATGGAAGCTGTCCTGGGCTATATATACTATTTGGAGGCTGTGCTGGGCTATATATACTATTTTGAAGCTGTGCTGGGCTAAATATATATAATATGGAAGCTGTGCTGGACTATATATATTATTTGGAGGCTGTGCTGGGCTGTCACATCTTACAAATAATATATACAGCCCGGAACAGCATCCAAATAATATATATAGTCCAGCACAGCTTCCATATTATATATAGAGCCCAGCACAGCTTCCAAATAGTATATATAGCCCAGCAACTCCTCCGGTAGCAGTTGACCACATTATCCCACGTCCAAATCCCTCCTGGTAAGGGCGTTTTCCTTCACCTGGTCTTTCTCCCTTTGGCTGGTGCTCTGTCCAGTCGGTAAGACATCTGATGGTGGTGTCACTGGCCTTGAGGATGGCACCTTGTACACTCTTAGGGTGTACCACCTACGGTGTCCCATGTACCGCACATAACCGACTTTGTCTCCAGGGTACAAACCCTGGCCGGGATGCCCCTTGGGAAGGTAAGATTCCACGTCTCTCCTACTGACAAAAATCACCTTGTCCATGCCGGGTTCCTGGATAAAACCCCAGCCGTGCTGCAAGCTTAAAGTCACAATAGCTCCTTGTTTCTGCTCAGCCTGGTCAGTTGCTGCAATTTTTCGGGTACGGGCTTTGTCCTGCAGATAAGCATCCTCCTGGGCCTTCCTTCTGGCCTGCCGCTCCTGGCGCTCAGCCTCTTCGGCAGCTAGTTTCTGCCGGTAATATTCCTCCTCACTTATAATCTCAGCGACACTCCCTACTCGAGCCTTTCTCACCTGGGCCGCATCAGGGAACCCCATTAACTCATTAACTCATCCCCTTGGCGTACCAAGCGCAATCTTATAGTCTCTACTTTTATGGGGCTCTGCGTTGTCGTGGTCTTTGGCTTCAACAGGGCCATCCGATCAGTCCTTTCCACAACACTGCGGTCCCACCCCTGGTCTCTCATTCCCCAGCCAGATTTTAGGGACGAAGGGGTTGATAAGGGACAAAGAATGGTGTTTTCCTCCACCGGGGCGACGAGATTACCTGCACTCAGCTGCGCATCTCCAGGTTTCTCTACCGGCGGGGATGGCAGTCTCTACACCAATGGCTGCTATGCTACTTTCAGCAACAGGGCCTTCTTCCACCTCTTGAAAGTCCACACTTGAGCCTTTTGGAGATGCTGGCTGAGGTCTTTCATCGCGGCTGCCAGGAACTCCGGTTCCACTGACAATAACGGGTTTGAGCTCTCCTTATGGTCACCAAGGAAACGTGTCTCTCCGTTCCCGTGCACCAGATACTCACGACCTCTACGCCATGCTGCTTCCTTCACACCACGTGCTTCTCCCTCTTGCCGCTTAACTTCTCTCTCCTTCCGGTGGTAGGGTGCCTCCTTTTTCATCATCTGCCACTCCCCGAGGTGAAGCTAACACAGCAAGCAGGCCCCCTTGGCTTTCCGCTGACATTCGGGGGGGGGGGTGGGCCTGCTTTTTCCCACCTCGTGCGGGCCTATCTCATGGAGGGTGGCTGGGGAACGCCCCCCGGGCCAGCACATTGCATCCGTTCCTTACAGCCGCCATTACTCAAGTGCTGTACGCAGTTTGCCAACAGTCTTTTCAGGTGCATAAGACGCCAGAAATGACACACACCCCAGGGTCATGGGATACTCGGAACAGAGATACAGTACTGCTGGGGAGTCGCAGTGGTCGAGACCCGGCTCCATGACCGTGGTGGTGTCAATAAAAGTTTGGGGATTTTGGTTTTGGGGATTGTTGTTGTGACGCCACCAGTGATGTTAGGCTATTGATGCGGTGTGGGACCTCTGGGGATGATGGAATCGCAGCTAAGATGGTATTGCTCCTCGTGGGTGGAGCCATTCCCCAGGGCAACCGGTATAGTCTACGGCGGTGATAGGCCATTGGGGCCGCTCTGGCTGGAGAGGCTAACGGGGGTATTCTGAGACAGATCTTTTGCGCTTACCCGTCTGCTTGGCGTGGAAAGAAACAGTCTCACACACAGCTTCTTGAGTTCTGAACCTGGTTTACTTAGTGGTTACTTCAGCAATGCCACCAGGTATTGCTCTTTGCCAGATAGTCCTCAAGGAACCAGGATAGCTCATCCAAGACACCTCTTTATGTTCCTTTCTCTCACGGGTTGCTCTCCCAGTGCTAACTGTCCGCCTCTCCTACTTGCGCTTCTGCACACGGAGCCCTAATCCGGCAGCCACGGGTCCTGTTGGGTGACCGGTACCAAGTCCCCTGACCCTAGTACGGCTACCTTCTCGACGGATGTGTCGGGTGTCAGCCACAGCTTCTGTAGATCTTGTGGCCTCCGGTTCTTTGGTTGTAACGTTGAGCCTCCTTGCCACCTTAGGGCCAGTCCCTGGTTCCCAACCAGCCCTTCCCTCCGACTCTGGTCAAATTTGGATTCAGGCGCATGGGTGGTTCTCCTTTGCCGGTGCCCCTAGGGCTCCCTCTGCCTCGCTCACCATCTGTTGTTCTCTCCCGACCCAGGATGAGCTCCTCACCGCTCTAGTCCTCCCGGTACTCATTCTTCAGCCTCCTCCTCACAACTCACTACTCTCTTCTCCACCTCCCACCCACACCTTTCTAATTTCCTTCGTTCCCCAAATGGGCCCTCCCTCTATTGCGTCCGCCCACTGTCCCTGGGACCGGGTTCTAAGGGTGTGTTTTGGTCGGTTGGTGGGTGTCTTAAACTCACCATCCTATTTCCATGAGAACAGGGATACCACACCCGTGGAGTGGGTGCAGTACCCCTTGTGGCGACCAGACTGCATGGGCGCCACACATCTAACATAGAGTGCTAGCTGCTATTGTCATTGGTGCAAGGTACACTTATTGTACAAATGTTGCACTGTAAAAGAATATAAATGGTTTTCTAGCACTAAAATATAGGTCATCAAAACCAATGATGACCCAACACTGATGATTATTATAATCCTGTATTATAGGAAGGTCATGTTACACTGTGCAGAAAACATCTCCTAGTAGTTTTTTAGACAGTATAAGGAAACCAGAACTCCTAGACATAAGAAGCGGCATTAGAGGAAAAGCTTATGGCAATTATTCTTTCATCCTGCAATTTGTTTAGTAAAATCCATATGTATACTGTGAGTAGTAATATGAGACTTCACTCGCTCACGTGTTTTAGTTTAGTTCCTTTTCTTACTATTAATGAACATACTGTATAAGTTACAAATCATATAGCATTTTATATGGCTTTTCTAGATTTTCTTGCAAGCAAAACTCATAATAAATAAATATTAAAGATGTTATGTGGGATTAATAAAAAAAAATATGCGCAAGCATTAACAGGCAGGTAGCTGCTGCCTACCTGTCTGTTGTTGCTGGCACCAGTCAACGCCTTTCACCCCTGCCACAAAGCGGTCACAGACCGCTCCTGCTGGGGACAGCATGACGGGTAAACAAGGTAGAGCTGTCTTTTCCTCTCTGATCTGTGTGGAGGGGACAGAAGAACCGACGTCACACTGATTGACAGCCGGCTCTTTGCTACCTCGTGGGTGTGCAGGCTGTCAGTCAGCGTGACGTCGGCTCTGATGCTCATCGACAGAAGGGGAAAATTCTCCCCTCTATTGACGTGATGTCAGCGAAAGCGCCAAAATTATGGACAGGAGTGGTGTGTGTCCGGTCTTGTCGGCGGTGAACAGCGCTGAGCACAACAGACAGGTAGGTGGCAGCTACCTGCTTGTTTGTGCTTGGGTACATTTTTTTTGTCCAGAATTCCCGGATAACCCCTTTAAACGGATGATTCAAAGAATAGATCTTATTTTGGTCGATTACAAATATTTATTTCCCATAATTTTTCATAGAAATTAACATTACAAAAAATGACATCATAAGCTCAATCGCGTTTCTACCGTGTGGCAGGGAAGGCCCCACGATCATCCTGCTGTTTAGTAGACCACAGTGCCCTGCAGTCTGCAGAACACAGAGCGACAGTTCAGTAAGATCGTATCTCCCTACTCTACCACAGAGGTCATCTATATTGGTGCGGTGCCAATATAGCTGACCTCTGTGGTAGAGTAGGGAGATACGATCTTACTGAACTGCCGCTCTCTGTTCTGCAGACTGCAGGGCACTGTGGTCTACTAAACAGCAACATGATCGCGCACAGGACATCAGGCCTCCAGCATGGTGACATCATTGCGCATTGCTGGGATTCTGATGCCATGTGTGTGTGATGACAGTGCAATGATCTGCTCGCACTCAGTCCATCAGGATCCTGGATCCTGAATTAAGTGCGTATATGATGTTTCTTGTTTATTTTATTTTTTTAGTGCAGGATGGGGGATGTATATACCTGATGGGAGGACATATAAACGTCGATGATCCCAGAATGGGGGATGTATATACCTAGGAAGAGGACATATCTACGAGGATGGGCCCAGGATGGAGACCAATATACCAGGAAGGGGGACATATATACCAGGATGGGCCCAGGATGGAGGACATATATACCTGGGTGGGCCTAGGCTAGGGACATATACACCAGGATGGGGGACAGACAAACCAGGATGGGCCCAGAATGAGGGCCATGTATACCAGGATGGAAGACATAACATATACAGTATATTAGGTTCGGGCCCAGGATAGGGGGTATATATATCAGGATGGCCCCATGATGGGGACAGTATATACCAAGATAGTTCCAGGATGGATGACATGTATACCAGGATGAGGGACATATGTACCATGATGGGCCCAGGATAGGGACATATATACCAGGAAGGGGGACATACTTACTTGGAAGGCGCCCAGGATAAGAGACATTAGTACAGGTTGGCAGACAATACTATGAAATGAAGGTGGAGGGAGAGCAACACATATGTTTTATAACATTTAGATAGATAATAGGGACTATACATCTGACCAACATGTAGGAGTGTGGGAATGGAGGGGGAGCAGATCCAAATCTTGAACAGCGGCCTATTGGACTCTCATTATTCCACTGTTATGGGGGACCCATATACAGTGTGGGGGCCATTATACAGTGTGGGAGCTTAAGTGGGGGCCATTATATAGCATGTTACCTAATCTGGGGGCCATACAGCAAGAAAGCTAGTCTAAGGGTCATTATACAGTGTGAGAGCTAATATAGGGATCATTATACAGTGTGGTAGATTATGCAGGGTGATTATACAGTGTGGGTGCAAATGTAGGGATCATTATACAGTGTGGGAGATTATGTGGGGTGATTATACAGTGAGGGTGCAAATGTGGGGATGATTATACAGTGTGGGTGCTAATTTGGGGGGTCTTTGTACAGTTTCTGAGCTACTTTGAGGGCCCTCATGCAATGTGGAGGACTATTATGGAGGCCATTTTCAGTGTGTGAACCCTTGTTTTGAGGTTTACGTGGGCCCATCATACTGTGTATAGGGGAAGTGTACATGGGGGGAATCTGGAGACATTCTTTAAATAAAGCGAAGACAGCACTCACCAGTGTGTTGTTCGGTTTTAATCAGGGAACTTTAACATTCAGTGCAGGGAGGGAGAAAAGAGGCCGAGATGACGACGGCACCGTTTCGCGCAAATGCGCTTCCACGGGTGGCCTCTTTTCTCCCTCCCTGCACTGAATGTTAAAGTTCCCTTATTAAAACCGAACAACACACTGGTGAGTGCTGTCTTCGCTTTATTTAAAGACTTGCTGCATGTTTGCCTTTGAGACAGGCACCTCCTGTGGACTACTGATCGCTCCAGAGACTTTATCCGCCCATGAAGCTGTTTGCTTTGGTGCCCTAACCTCCTCCTGCACCTTTTTTTGAATCTGGAGACATTATTAAATGTTAAGTGGGCACTTAAGAACCATTACTACCCCATATATTGTTACTATATAGGGTAGTAAGAGGATCTCTGTTTTTGTACCACACAACAGGTGCAGTAATTGGGGCACATACGGCAGCAGCAGCTCAGCATTCGGGTATCAGTAGGATGAGGAGTTTATTCAGGTTACAAATAGATGGTGATGATGCTAGAAATGTGAGAAGTCAAATGTATCTCTGTTGTAATTTCTGTCAATAAATTGGGGCTGGAAGAAGTTGTCATGTTGGTCTGGGCTAGATGGAAAAGGTAGGAAAAGTAAATGACTCCATCAAAAAGAATGTCAGCTGTAAGTCACTATCTACATCTGTACTTTAACCTCTTATACTGTATGTTCTGTAGAACTGGCATCTACCACTATATGTCCCCGTATGGTGGTAATATCGGTGTTGGCCTTTGTATAGAGATTTATTTCCAGTACCAGTCGGGCCATCTGCTGAGATTCCCCTGTGTCCTTGATTAGGGTGTGCCACTGTGGTAGTTACCACAGTTGCCTGCTTAGGGGCCCAAGCATATGTAACCCACTCAATCTCAACCCCTAGCTAAGCCTCTGCATAAGCTATTTCTTTCAGATAAGTAAGATGTAACAAAAGTGGTATATGCATTATATAAATTACAGTATATCACAGTATACAGGGTGGGCCATTTATAGGGTGGGTCATTAATATGGATACACCTAAATAAAATAAGAACGGTTGGTCATATCATCTTCCTGTTTGTGCCATATTAGTATATGGGAGGAGGAAAACTTTTCCCCCTCCCATATACTAATGTGCCACAAACAGGAAGTTGATATCACCAACCGTTCCCATTTTATTTAGGTGCATCCATATAAATGACCCACCCTATAAATGGCCCACCCTGTAAGATTATAGAAATTAGTGAGTGCTCCCCCATAAGAATGAAACTATCACTTGTACCATATATTGGTGGTGGGTACCCTAGCGTCAATATCCAACCCTTTAATGAGCCTTGAGATGTAACACTCACATAGAAAGAAAACGTTGCCATTGAGCGCTATCACACATTTCAGTATTTCATGTAATAGCTCACAGGTAAATCAGTGTAGTTAAAGTTATGTCAGACAAGGTGGCGCTCAGTTTACATAAGTGCAAAATATTTTTCAAAGTAAAAGTAGGAATAAGTTAAAGGTGGCACTCACCACTGACATTTTCTGTGTGCATTAAAACTCGGGAGCGCAGACAATGGAGGTGATGCTGACATCCTCAGCACCATGAATATCGGCGGCTTCACTACGCAATTTGCTTAAGTAGCTGGGCCAGCTCTTCATAGAGGACGCTGCCCAGCACTGTGCATACGCAAATTGCGTAGCATAGCGCACTGACAGCAGGAGCCGCCGGCTTTCTGTATTCATTACAAAAAGCCAACAAATGCCGGCAAAGCAGATATTTATGCCATTAACCCCTGAACCACCAATGAATTTAGGCACCATGTTTCTAGGGATGGTGGTCACTCCCTAGAGACATGGTGACAAGTTATTTGCCACATACAGTGCCTACAAGTAGTCTTCAACCCCCTGCTGATTAAGGTGGTTTGATAAGATGCAAATAAATTAGAGCCTTCAAACTGCAAACGAGAGTAGGATTTATTAACAGAAGCATAAATCTTACAAACCAAAAAGTTATGTTGCTCAGTTGAATTTTAATAAATTTTATACATAAAAGTGTGTGTCAATTATTATTCAACCCCTAGGTTTAATATTTTGTGGAATAACCCTTGTTTACAATTACAGCTAATAATCGTCTTTTATAAGACCTGATCAGGCCTCTGGAGTTATCTTGGCCCACTCCTCCATGCAGATCTTCTCCAAGTTATCTAGGTTCTTTGGATGTCTCATGTGGACTTTAATCTTGAGCTCCTTCCACAAGTTTTCAATTGGGTTAAGGACAGGAGACTGACTAGGCCACTCCAACACCTTGATTTTTTTCCCTCTTGAACCAGGCCATGGTTTTCTTGGCTGTGTGCTTTGGGTCGTTGTCTTGTTGGAAGATGAAATTACGACCCATCTTAAGATCCTTGATGGAGGAGCGGAGGTTCTTGGCCAAAATCTCCAGGTAGGCCGTGCTATCCATCTTCCCATGGATGCGGATCAGATGGCCAGGCCCCTTGGCTGAGAAACATCCCCACAGCATGATGCTGCCACCACCATGCTTGACTGTAGGGATGGTATTCTTGGGGTCGTATGCAGTGCCATTCAGTCTCCAAACGTCATGTGTGTGGTTGGCACCAAAGATCTTGATCTTGGTCTTATCAGACCATAGAACCTTGAACCAGTCTGTCTCAGAGTCCTCCAAGTGATCATGAGCAAACTGTAGACGAGCCTTGACATGACGCTTTGAAAGTAAAGGTACCTTACGGGCTCTTCTGGAACGGAGACCATTGCGGTGGAGTACGTTACTTATGGTATTGACTGAAACCAATGTCCCCACTGCCATGAGATCTTCCCGGAGCTCCTTCCTTGTTGTCCTTGGGTTAGCCTTGACTCTTCGGACAAGCCTGGCCTCGGCACGGTAGGAAACTTTCAAAGGCTGTCCAGGCCGTGGAAGGCTAACAGTAGTTCCATAAGCCTTCCACTTCCGGATGATGCTCCCAACAGTGGAGACAGGTAGGCCCAACTCCTTGGAAAGGATTTTGTACCACTTGCCAGCCTTGTGACCCTCCACGATCTTGTCTCTGATGGCCTTGGAATGCTCCTTTGTCTTTCCCATGTTGACCATGTATGAGTGCTGTTCACAAGTTTGGGGAGGGTCTTAAATAGTCAGAAAAGGCTGGCAAAAGAGATAATTAATCCACACATGTGAAGCTCATTGTTCTTTGTGCCTAAACTACTTCTTAATACTTTATGGGGACCAAACAGAATTCTGGTGGTTTGAGGGGTTGAATAATAAATGACCCTCTGAATTAACTTTTAACGCTTTAAAAGAAAAAAAAAAAAAATCTTTTTGGCTGCAGTGCATTTCCCACTTCCAGGCTGATCTATAGTCCAAATGTCACAATGCCAAGTTAATTCCGCATGTGTCAACCAGCTAAATCTGCAGGGGGTTGAAGACTACTTGTAGGCACTGTATTAACCCCTTATTACCGAGGTATATTGCCGCATATGCAGCATCTGTGCTCATATGCCGCACAGATGCTGTATATTCAGTTTAACCCCCTAAATTTAAAAGAGGTGCCCAGCAGCTGGGTTTATCATAATCATCTTGCACCGCTGATTAATTACTGTACTGGGAAACGGCACATTCATACTCTGCGGCTTTGACAGCCGCGGAGTTTGAATATGCCGGAAAATGCTGCCCGCGGTCCTTCAGGATCAAACACTCCTTCAGCCTCAATGGGGAACTTGGATATTTGTGCAGGGAATCTTGCAGACAAAAATCCAAATTCCCCATTGACTTGCATTATGTTCAGTATTCGGAACAAATATCCGATTAGTAAAAAGTATTTGGTTAGACTTATCTGAACCATGAATTCCAAACTACTCGCTCATCACTACTTGCTAATCAATTTTTAATAAACAAAAACATCAAAGTTGATAAATTTGAATTTCAGGAGATTTGTTCATCTCTATGATGTGTTTTGTTGCATATAGGAAACATGATAGGTATATACTGTAGATGAAGAGGGTAAATACAGAGTCATGGTCTAATGTTATGCTCCAGAGAGGTTAGATCAGTGATGGGCAACCTTTTGAGCTTGGTGTGTCAAAATTCGCCAAAAAACCGAGCATAAATCTGGAGGTGTGTCACCTTGAGAAAAAAAAACCTAATTTTACGATATTTATAGTTTAAATAACAAATATGTTTCATATTTAACTTACCTGCTTAGTGACTTCTTTGTTAATCTGTCAGTTGGTTTCTTTTGTTGGTCTTGCTGTTATTTAACCTGTGTGGGGTGCCATGAACTAAGATAAGTGAGGGGGAGGGGGAATTCTTCCAGTGATGGCGAACCTGTGGCAGTCCAGCAACAGCTGGACTGCCACAGGTTCGCCATCACTGATTTAGTGACTTTTTTGTTGCTGAATTTCATTGGCTAAATGTTCAATTGAAGGTTGGTATTTTGTACACTTCAAGGCCAAGCAAGCGCTACTAAGGTTATCTGTCAATCTGTTTCTTTTGTTGGTTTTGATATTATTTAATGCTGAGAATAAGGTCTCACAAAAGTACGTAGAGGGAAAAATAGTAAGTAAAGCCATTGCTATATTTTTCAGGGTGCTAAAAGTGTCTGGTAACCGATTCCAGGCACTCCAAATTTCCTGTTCATAGTGGCACTCCTCTTGATTCTCCAAACGGCACCTTTCTAGATTCTCAAGCTTTGACCTCAAATCAACAAACACCTGACCCCAGATGCTGTCCTGAAATTCGGCAAGTTGCATCTCCAAATCATCAATTTGTATCCATTGGAAACCATTTAATTCCAAACTACTGTAGACTACTACATCAGGATACTTAATTATTTTCATGGTCTGTTCTAGGCTTCTAAATTGATTAAATCTATCACTGAACTGGTCAAGTAAGGAGTCTAAAACATGCTGGTACTTTATATGCAAGCGCTCCATTTCATTTTGTACAGCTGCACTGGCCTTCTCAAAATACTTTGTTACTCGAGGAAAATACTCATAAGTTTTAGTTTCTACATCTCGCTTGAAAATTTTAAGTTTACTTTCAAAAGCTTTTATGTATCCAAACATAACGTCAATACTTTTGCCAAAACCTTGTAGCTTTAAGTTCAGTTCATTAATATGAACAGAGAGATCTGTAAAAAACATCAGGGTGTTGACCCACTTATAATCATAGAGCTGAGGAAAGTTTCCCAGATCCTTATCCTCAAGAAATACCTTAATTTCTTCAAAGCACTCGACAAAGCGCTCAAGAACTTTGCCTCGGCTCAGCCATCTTACATTATTGTACATCAGCAGTCCACTGTAGGTGGAATCAACCTCCAGTAAAAGTGCAGAAAATTCTCTCTTGTGAAGGGGGCGAGCAGCTATTAAATTAACTATTTTTGTAACAACTGACATTAAGTCGTTTAAGTCAGTGAATCCTGCCTTGGCACATAAAGCCTCCTGATGGATAATACAATGAAAAGGCACAATCGGGTGTCCAATAGCTTCTGTAAACAATATAACAAATCCAACTTTTTTCCCCACCATGTTTGGTGCCCCATCTGTCGTCACTGACACAACTTTAGAGATATCAATGCTTAGGTCACAGAATGTTTGTTTAACAACCTTACATATTTCGCTTCCTGATGTACTTGTTGGCACTGATACTAACTTTATCAACTCTTCTCTCATTGTGAGACCATCAGAATATCGACCAATAATGGCCAACTGAGCATGTGACGTGACATCAGTAGTTTCATCAAGAGAGATCGAAAAATATTTACAATTACTTTTGTCTTCCTTTAATTGATGTTGTACGTTTGTGTTCAGTCTCATTATTCGGTCTTTTATGATATTTCTACTGAGTGGTAACTCAGATATTCTCTTACTAATTGCATCTTTATTCTGCATATCGTGAAATAGAACTGGTGCACATCTTAAGAGAGTTTCTTTAATAAATTCTCCCTCACTGAGGGCTTTTCCATGCTGAGCTATGGAGTGAGCAATGCTCAGACTTGCAGATGTTACATTTGTAGAGCTTTTTACAAATTTAAGGATGGAATTAGATTGGCTCTTATGAAGTTGTAGCTGCCTGGAAATGTATTCCTTCCTTTCATCCTCACTTTTTTTCAAGAGCTGGGAATGAGTAGTTTCAAAATGTCTATTTATATTCCACGTTCTGCTTACTACCGTTTCACTACATAGAACGCAAAATGATCTGCCATTTTTTTCTATAATGCCATACATCTCAGTCCATGTCTCTTGAAAGGGTCGGCTACTGCTACTACTACCACTTCCTTTACTTAACCTTGGTTTTTTTGGCTTCTCCATCAGAGGGACAGTGACAGAAGATTTATAGATAGCCCTGCAGGCAATTAGGGGTTAACTGTCTTTTAGGAAAGGTCAGAAATAGGGATTAATAGGGTGCGCAACAATAATATAGTGGTGAAATGGAGTCTGTACTATGCTGCAAGATGGCGTTCCTTATGTAAATTAATGGCGGGAAACGGCACCCATAGCACAGGCATCTTCCAGCCTCCCCCTCACTTATCTCAGTAATGGCCAATCACACATTCATGACACCCAGATTCTGCACAGAACCTTTCACTGGAGGATGGTTGCTGTAGTAATCACTGGACCTCCAGACAGACCTCCAGACAGCGATCACAGGGCCTCAGATATGCGTCCCCCACAGCGTTCCGCTGCTCCCTGCTGCGCCAGCTAACCAGCAAGTTCCGCCTGCCCTACCGGAAGTCCCAGGACTAGACGCTCTGTGCCGGAGCTCGCTCTTCTGGCCTACAGACCTCCAGCACATTTTTTTTTCCTCAGCTACTGCACCTGGCCCTGTAGTTAGTGATGGGCGAGTCCTAAATTAGTCGGAATCGCTTGACTCTAGTCTAGCGAGTCCGAGCCCGGGACTCGCTACTCGTTGTCTAGCGAGTCCAATGTTAATGAATTGGGAAGCGAGTAATAGCAAGGTAATGTGTGATTTACAAGCGCTCGCATTGCCGTGTCGGAAGCCCCACTCGCAACAGTTTTTTGCTGCCGTGTCTGTGGTTTTTATCCAAATAGCGAGTCTAGCGAGTGAGAAAAAGTAAACTCTGACAAAACTAGGATCGCAGAGTACCGAATCCTACGTGTAGTTTCTCCGGCGGCCGCGTGTCACTGAAAATGGCTACGCGTGTCAGTGCTGACACGCGTGTCATAGGTTCGCCATCACTGGGTTAGATGATGGGATTATTGCTGGAAATATAATGATTATTTCACATAGAATGGGAGCACACGTAAGAAAAGACATTTACCGTAATAGAAAATTGGAAGCATAAGGCTTTTAAATTTGGGTATCATTAATGTATTGGTGATAAAAAAAATCTATAGCTGATCAAATGAACAAGTACATAGGTGCAGATGTAAAATAGGAGAGGGCATAGAATAATTTCCTGCAGTACATTAATGATGTAGAAAAAGAGATTGCAGAAGAATAGAAAATACTACATTAAAAGAAAACATTCTTGTTAAAGTAAATTTTTAGCTATAGAATCCTAGAATGGTAGAGTTGGAAAAGACCTCCTGGGTCATCTGGTCCAACCACCTGCTCTAAGCAGGAGGGTTTAAATCTACCGCAGCTCCCACAGTCGACCTCTTTCTGGTAACAGTTATATCTCATTGTCAAATAGGAAGGTCTGAATATCTAACTGGACCAATTACCGCTATCCAATTTATGTGCACGCACAGGCCTAGTGTAACTATAGGGGGTGTAGTGCGAACAGTCACTCAAAAGTGCTAATGTCTAAGGCTGCCTTCACATTAGCGTTTGTGTCTGCATGCTGATGGCATGCAGACACAAACGCTGTCAGAAGCAGTGTCCAAATGATGTGTCCGCAGCGGATAATGTCCGCCTGCGGACACATCACTATGGAGCCCGGCAGCCAATCGGCGCTGTCCAGGGGCGGGCCGGGGGCGGAGATCAGCGCCGGAGATCTCCGCCCCCCGGCCGCCGGTAAGCTCCGGGACTGTCGGCGGGGAGAACAGCTGATCTGACAGCTGTTTGAATCTTCCCGCGCCGACACTGTGAGGAGATGTCGGAGCGGGAAGATTCAAACAGCTGTCAGATCAGCTGTTCTCCCCGCCGACATCGCTAGGAGATTACAGGCGGCGGGGAGAAGGAGGACAGCAGAGGCTGAGCTGATCTCCCGGTGGCCGTCGGTGAGCTCCTGTGACATCACCGGCGGCCACCGGGAGATTTTTCAATGGGTCCGCAGCGTTCTCCCGCGCTGTCAAGCGCTGAACACTGCGGACCCATTGACGGCAATGCATTTTTTGTGCGCTTGGGGACGCTTGCTGATCTTCCAAGGTCCCCAAACGCACAAAAAAATGCTGCAAGCTGCGTCCCGGGTGCGGATGCTGGACACCGGAAGGAGCAGATATCGTCCGCATCCGCACCCGAACGCAGCAAACGCAGGCACTATGCGTTCCTATGTTAAACATAGGAACGCAGTGCGCATGCGTTTGAATGCTTATGGGAACGCAGCATATGCATAATTTTTTTTGGCTCTTTTTGTGCCGTTACACAATATAATATAATTTAATAAATTTCACTTGCATCAAAAATTGTTTTTTGGTTGTGCTTCGCTATACAGGGGTACCTTTCTCTTGCTTCCTATACGCAAATGTGAAGGCAGCCTAAGGCTGCATATTCACAGTCAGTAGTCGCAGCATTTGGATGCAGCATCTTACCAATGCATCCAAAACGCTGCATAGTACAGTATCAGAATAGTGGATGGAATTTGTAGAAATACCATGCCCACTGTGCTGAACCCGACCACAGCGTTCTTTTAGCTGCGATGAGGGTTGCTGGCATTCCACTCCTCGCAGCATGTTCATTTCATGCTGCGGAGTTGGAAGTGGCTCCAACGGGTGAATGCAAGGAGAAGACGCCCCGCACCCGCCGCACATGGTGAGTACAGGGCAGCAGCAGTCTCCCTGCGGGCACCTGTGGGTTCACTCAGGTCCAGAGGAGCTGCATCCAACACGCAACTCCTCCGGACCGTGAGCACATAGCCTAAGAGTCCTGATGTCAATTCCGAAGCATAACAGTACACCCATAATATGAATGGCGCATAGGGTTGAGCAAGTGTAATCGTTAGTACTATTCAACACTCGCACGGATAGTACAGTATTCACAATACTCGTTAGGCTAGGGTCAGACTTGCGTCATGCATTTGCTAAATGCATGCGTTATTTTCATGTGCAAATGTGGAAAAACTAGCGCGTTAACGCACCCATAGGCTCCAATGCAAAAAACACATTGCAAAAGTGCAATGCGTTTGACGCTGTGCGTTTTTGGTAGTGCACCCAAAAACGCGGTCTACATCATTTTTGGGCCAGTTATTGAAAACGCATGCATTTTTTTAAAATGGGAGTCTATGGGAAACGCGTGTGTTAACGCATCGTACATATATGTACCATGTGTTAACGCATGCATTAAAAATGGACATACATGCCATGGAAATGACAAGGGGAAAAAAAGCATCCTTTAATGCATTCCTCAAATGGATACAATCTCCCTAATGTGACCCTAGTCTTACTCGGCGACTATTGCTGGTGCTCGTGAGTGATTTGTCGATCGTTATCGATCTGACACAAGTTGACAGCTCCCTTCAGTAAACAATGGGAGCTGGCACCTCAGTGAGAGCAGATTGAATGTTAGGCTCTCTCTGGGGGGGCACAGCAAGGTGTTTTATGCAGTAGAATTGGAGAAAAGCCCACCCTCTCACCCTGTCCTGAAAATGCTTGTCTTATGGCCGGATGTGTGTGGGCGGAGCCTATCAGTAATTGAAAAATATTGGATTCCATATTCGGACGAATATGTGAGTATTAAATACGAATCTCATAAAACCGAGTATTTCACTATCCACTCATCACTAATGGCAGAAACGAGATGGTGAGCTTTAGAACAAGTTAGGTTGAGTCTTATTTTGGTAGGTTCATATGTTTCACAGACCACATCATTATCTACTGGTGATTTTGAGAGGGTTAATATACAGTTAGGTCCAAAAATATTTGGACAGTAACCCAATCTTGGGTTCTGTATGCCACTATTTTTTATTTAAAATAAAACAACTGAGATGCAATTGAATTGTTTAATTAAATGGGATTTTGTAGTCTAGCAAATTAATGTGGGGGGGTCATATTTTTCAAGTATTTACTGTGGAGAATATATCTGCAAAATGATTTACCTTGATTCACAATATTAAAAAAGTTATAGCACCTTATAGGGAGCGATCTCCAGCACGCGCTCGGTGCTCAGGCTGTGCGGCGCACAATGGAGCGTCCGCCGGCCTTCTGTGTGTCTATGCTTTCTTAACTTTTGCATTAACTTGCCAATAGATGGTCATTTTGTGGGGGACATTTTAAAACATATTCCTTCGTTTTATAACCGTTAGTAATCACCTCACACTGATCGGAGATCTCATGAGTGAATCTATATATGTGCGTCCTAAAGGATCTCAAATCTCGGTAATGAAATTTGCCTCACAGACTGTTCTAGTTGTCCATAGCGACCAATCAGAGCTCAGCTTTCACTTTACCTCAGCAGTCTCAATGCTGAAAGCTGCACTGTGGTTGCTATAGGCGATCTGTGTTAAATGTCGAGGCGAGCGGACGCTAACAAAGTTATCTGTGAATTTTAGAAGTTTAAAAGTTGTGGAAATGCATAAAATGTTATGAGCACGAGGAAGGATCACTCTATGGTCCTGGATTAGCTGATTGACCGTAAGGATACGTGTAATCAGTAGGGACAACTTTAAATGCATTTTTAACACAATACCTCCAGAATCAATTAATGATATGAGTCATGCCTGTGCACACATTTTCAGTATATCAGTTCCTATCTCCTGTACAACAATCAAGTTTTTTTTTTTGTTATTTTGACAGACCTCTAATTGTGCCAAATATTGATACTCAATTTTCAGCATGACATAATTTTTTTAATTTTCAAGTTTTTTTCTAATTCTGCTAATGGAAATAGCAACAATCATAGTAATTAAGGCTTGCTTCACATTGCGGGTCAGATCTGATCCGAGGCTGTCAGGGTGAACCTGACAGCCCCGGATCAGATCAGCACACAAAACCGGAGGGCTAATATGCCCTCCGGTCCGGTGTGCACCCGCACGCAGCTACCGCCACTGATGAATCAGGACCGTGGCTGGCAGGGAGCTAGCTGCGGTCCTGAAACAACTGCGGCGTGCAGCCGCAGATGTCCGGTTCCCGGATCCTCCCGGACCGGTGCAATCCGGCCCCATAGGCTTCCATGTTAGGGAGCGCCGGATTGCCCCGGATCCGGGAGGATCCGGGCGAATCCTGGGCAATCCGGAGCAATCTGGGAATAGGCAATTAGAGGAGATATTCTCCAATCGGACACAAAAACGTTGCAAGCAACGTTTTTGTGTCCGTGAGAGAATACTGAATTCTCCCGTATTGTCCCGGACACAGGGGCGTAACTACAACAGGTGCAGGGGTTGCGATCGCACCTGGGCCCTGCAGCCTATGGGGGCCCCAAAAGTCCCTTTGGCCTATAGAAAAAGACTAATACTATTAAAGAATTGCAGTAATTGGGGGCCCCGTTGGAGCTTTCGCATCGGGGCCCCTGGGCCTGAAGCTACGCCACTGCCCGGACAGATAAAAACCTGATGGCAGAGAGCTGCCATCCGGCTTCTATCCGGCCCCATAGTATACTATGGGGTCAAAATCCGGTCCGGGGCTGTCCGCTTTACACGGACAGTTTCGCGTACCTCCCAACTTTTGAAGAACAGAAAGAGGGACAAAAGATGTGGCGCAAATTTTAGCCATGCCCTAACCACGCCCAAGCCACACCCATTTACAAGTGACCAACATTCAACAGATACCCTTATTAATATTAAACTTCTGATTATTGCATTTTTGCTGCATTTTTTTGCCTTTTCCATTTCATTTGATGCGTTTTGGTGCAGTTTAGTACTGACAGCACACATTGGGCTGCCCCATCATACAACCCAGCAGGAAGGCAGAGACTAGCGCATGCCCTGCAGAGTCGGGATGTGCAGTCAGTAGCCAAACCTCCAACTACAAGTCCTCAATTTCCCTGAATCCGACTCCACCAAAATGGACACCTACTCTGAGACCACAGTACTGTGTATAGCGCCCCCTGATGGCACGCTGCCATGATCTCTACAGGACACGATACAAGCTCCAAATGAGAGATGCAGGAAAATACGATCATCACACTATAACGGGCAGGGCACCACATTCCTCACATTGTACCATACATGCGGCCATTTTTTGTGCCGGGCACATGTCTGGTATGAGGCCCACGCTGCCCTCACCTTTGTCTCCTGAAACGTGACATCCTCTGGTTCCAGCATTGACTCCCATAGTGAAGTGAAGCAGCACTCTCAGTGGAGCAGATATACCGGGCACCTGAGGCACCAGAGAAACCTCATTTTCAAACTTCGCTCCAACATTTTTTGACTGTTCTGCTTGGATGGGAAAAGGAATAGGCGGGGCCTTCCCGCTAGTAGCTTGCTAGACGACTGTCACATGATCATGGCAAAATCCAAGAAGCAGGGGAACGGACAGGGAGCAGTCACATTATGGTGAGGCTGGATACAGACAAACGGTAGATACTAGAAAGTAATGGCTCCTTCCAGGTAGGATGTCATTTCCATCACGTGATAGGGGCGTGTTCTGATTTCTCAAGGCATGACGAGATGCCATTGTCTCATGCAGCCGCCATGTGTGTATGCTGGAAGGAGCCCATACAGATTGCTGCGGCTGACACACAGGAAGGTCAAGGCCGGGGCTGCCGGGTGGTTTTGTTTTTGTATAAGATTATCACCACAAAATTGAATTTGCACGCAAATATTCCTCTCCCGACAGCCTCCCTCCATCCCGACAACCTCCCTCCATCCTCCCTCCATTATTCCTCCATCTTGACAGACAGCCTCACAGGGGTGCACACAGCCAATCTCTGTGGGGTGCTGACATCACAGGGGTGCACACAGCCAATCTCTGTGGGGTGCTGACATCACAGGGGTGCACACAGCCAATCACTGCAGGGTGCTGACATCACAGGGGTGCACACAGCCAATCTCTGTGGGATGCTGACGTCACAGGGGTGCACACAGCCAATCTCTGTGGGGTGCTGACATCACAGGGGTGCACACAGCCAATCACTGCAGGGTGCTGACATCACAGGGGTGCACACAGCCAATCGCTGTGGGGTGCTTACATCACAGGGGTGCACACAGCCAATCACCGCAGGTTGCTGACGTCACAGGGGTGCACACAGCCAATCACCGCAGGGTGCTGACGTCACAGGGGTGCACACAGCCAATCACTGCAGGATGCTGACATCCAGGGGTGTACATCAGTACATGGATGACGGAGAGTGAATACAAGGTGGCGCATGCGTATAAATGGAAAGCAGGAAATGCTGACAAGAGATGGAGTGTCCAGTAGTCATGGTGACAGGGGCATTGCTAGGGTCAGAAAAGATTCGGGGCCCAAGCCCCAGGCAAATGTTTTGCAGCCAACCAACTCCGCTAAATTAAAATGGAACACTATAACGTAACTCTCTGAGAACAGATAATGTACTACTGTATTTTTCGGATTATAAGACGCACCCAGGTTTTAGAGGAGGAAAATAAGGAAAACAACAAATTAAGCGAAAAATGTGGTTATAATGCAGTGTTATGGGGATGGGGTTTGCTGCTAACACCTATGGGGTTAATGTCCCCATCCTGGGCCCCTTCCAGGTAATTTATACATTACCCTCTTATCCTGGATACAGCCCCCTTCCATGTTAGATATGGCCACCCCATCCTGGATATAGCCCCCCTCCATGTTGGATAAGGCCATCCCATCTTGGATATAGCCCCCCCTCCATGTTAGATATGACCCCCATCCTGGTTATGGCCACCCCCATCACTGATCACTGTATGTGGCCCCCATGCTGCTGAATACCAGAAAATAATAACCAATGTAACTTAGCTCTGCAGCACTTCCCTCCGTCTCTCCCTGCTTGCCGCACTTCGTGTCCTGAGTCCTCATATGATCGAAGCGCGCAGCGATGACATCACTGTGCTGTGCAGGTAACGTGATCAGATGCCGGGGACGCAGGAGGACTCAGTAAACAAAGTGCGGCGCAGGGAGAGACAGAGGGAAGCGCTGGAGAGGTTACATTGGTTATTATTTTCTGGTGTGCAGCAGCATGGGGGGCCACATACAGTGATGTAGGGGCGTGTATACTTAGAATATGCGCCGCTCCTCCGCCCACCTCGGCGCTGAGAATGCAGTGCAACATACATTACACTAATGAGTGATCTCCCACTGCCTCTGCAGCCTATGCCAGGATCCTCCCCTCCAGCTGCTCCACAGCTGTGGCGCCCCACAGTCACACAGGTCTGTATATTCAGACTACAAGACGCACCCCATCTTTCACCCAAAGTTTATGGGAAAAAAACATCTTATAGTCCGAAAAATACAGCAGAGATGTCACCTGCAGTCCTATGTAACACCACAGATAACACAGTGATATCTCTGAGTACAGATAATGTAGTAGATGTCACCTGCAGTCCTATGTAACACCACAGATAACAGTGATATCTCTGAGTACAGATAATGTAGTAGATGTCACCTGCAGTCCTATGTAACACCACAGATAACACTGTGATATCTCTGAATACAGATAATAGTAGATGTCACCTACAGTCCCATGTAACATCACACATAACACTGTGATAACAGTACAGATAATGTAGTAGTTGTCATCTGCAGTCCCATGTAACACCACAGATAACACAGTGATATCTCTCGGAGTACAGATAATGTTGTAGATGTCACCTGCAGTCCTATGTAACATCACAGATAACACAGTGATATCTCTGAGTTCAGATAATATAAATGTCACCATGTAACATCACAGATAATACTGATAACAGTACAGATAATGCAGTAGTTGTCATCTGCAGTCCCATGTAACACCACAGATAACACAGTGATATTTCCTAGTAAAGATAATGTAGTAGATGTCATCTGCAGTCCTATGTAACACCACAGAAAACAGTGTTAACGCTCTAAATGCAGATAATGAAGTAGATGTCACTTGCAGTCACACATCACACGCATCACTCACACACAGAACACGCATTACTCACACACACGCATCACTCTCACACTCAACACATCACTCACACATCACACGCATCACTCACACACGCATTACTTTCACACACCACATGCATCACTCACACACACGTATCACTGTCACACATCACACCTCACTCTAACTCATGCATCACTCACATACAGCACACGCATTACTGACACACATGCATCACTAACTCACACATCACTCACACACTACACACACCACTTACACATATGCTTCACTCACAATCATCACACTTAGACATGCATCACTCTAACACACAGCACACACATTCCTTACACACACGCATCACTCACACACCACACACATCACTCACACATCACATGCATCACTCACAAACAGCACATGCATCACTCTCACAGCAGCACACACACATCACACATACTGTCATACATATATAAGCACATATATACTCACTCTCTTCTTCAGTGGCAGTACAGCAGTGGGGGAAGCCTGAAGTTGGAATCATCACGCAGGAGGCCTCCTTCTCCTTCTCTCCCCTCCTCCTGCTCTCAACAGCAGAGCAGTTAGTGAGATTACAGGAGGGAGGGGGCTCCTGTGAGATTACAGGTGGGAGGGGGCTCCAGTGAGATTACAGGAGGGAGGGAGCTCCTGTGAGATTACAGGAGGGAGTGGGCTCCTGTGGCTGCTCTCCTCTCACCTCTCCTCAGGGCAGACTGCCTTGTGTTTCTCCCCCTCCCGCACAGACTTGGCCCCGCCCACTTTCTGCTACAAAACGACATCCCCCTCCCCTCACTAATGCTGGGCACTCACTGCAGTCTCAGTGCAGAACAATGGAGGAATCCTCGGCAACAGCTGGGGTGAGGGAGAGAAGTGTGCGGAGGGGACTGCCGAGGTCGCAGGGCAGTGTCAGCAATCCCTGCATGTGTACGAGCGGCATGAAACTTTATTAAAAAAACAAACAAAAGACACTTGAACTGGACATTCGGGGCAGAGCACTGATGATCCATGACACAAGGAGCTAAAATGTCTAGGGGGCGTGGCCGGCAGCTCACTGCAGTGCGCGAAATGTAACCTCCGGCCACTGGATCCGGGACGGATGGGAGGTATGCAGTTTCGGATCGGATGTGACTCGCAATGTGAAGCCAGCCTAAGAATCTCTATGTTTTTTTTTTTTGTATTTCAGAAGAGTACAGCAGCTGGGATCATAGCCACTTTTCACCAAAATTTTGTTTTCCATGCCCATTTCACTACATTTTTACGGCACTTATTTAACCACTTTAGGACCTAGCCTACTTTGACCCTAAAGACCTTGGCATTTTTGTTAATTCTGACCAGTGTTGCTTTATGAGGTTATAACTCGGGAACGCTTCAACGAATCCTAGCGATTCTGAGACTGTTTTTTCGTGACATATTGGGCTTCATGTTAGTGGTAAATTTAGGTCGATAATTTTTGCATATAATTGTGAAAAAAACTTGGCAAAAATTTAGAAAATTTCGCAATTTTCAAATTTGGAATTTTTATTCTGCTAAACCAGAGAGATATGTGACTCAAATTAGTTAATAAATAACATTTCCCACATGTCTACTTTACATCTGCACAATTTTGGCTAAAACATTTTTGGGGTGGGAAGTTATAAGGGTTCAAAGTTCATCAACAATTTCTCATTTTTCCAGCAAAATGTGCAAAACTATTTTTTTTAGTGACCACATTTGAAGTCACTTTGAGGGGTGTACATGACAGAAAACACCCAAAAGTGACACTATTCCAAAAACTGCACCCTTCAAGCTACTCAAAAACCACATTCAAGAAGATTATTAACCCCTCAGGTGCTTCACAGGAATTAAAGCAATGTGGAAGGAAAAAATGGACATTTTAATTTTTCTAACAAAAATGTACTTTTAGCCTCAATACTTTCATTTTCACATGGGCAACAGGATAAAATGGATCCTACAATTCGTTGGGCAATTTCTCCTGAGTACACGATACCTCATATGTGGTAATAAACCACTGTTTGTGCGCACGGCAGAGCTCGGAAGGTAAGGAGCACAATTTGACTTTTGAAGCTAATTTTCCATTCAAAAAGTGAAATGGCACTCCTTCACTTCTGAGCCCTGTCCTGGCCCAAACAGTGGTTTATGACCACATATGAGGTATCGTGTACTCAGGAGAAATTGCCCAACAAATTTTAGGATGCATTTTATCTTTTTGCCCATGTAAAAAATGTAAAAGGTTAGGCTAAAATAAAATGTTTTTGAAAAAAAAGTACTTTTTCATTATTACAGATCAATTTGTGAAACATATGGGGGATCAAAGTGCTCACCACCCTTCTAGATAAGTTCCCTGGGGACTCTAGTTTCCAAAATGGGGTAACTTGTGGGGGAGCTCCAATGTTTAGGCACACAGGGGCTCTCCAAACACGACCATGGTGTCCGCTAACAATTTGAATGGAAAATTAGCTCAAATTGTTAGCGGACACCATGTTGAGTGCATGCGTGGATGTGTGCATGCATAAGTGCGTGCATGGATGGATGGGTGCAACAAGGGATCAAGTGTCCTCTTCCTACAGTCTCTGTGGTCAGACTTATGGTGCACTGTATGGCACTGTATGGCAATGATCTGTCAGTCATACACAGCGCAATTACTATGATCCCAGAGACTACAACAAGAGGACACTTGATCCCTTGTTGCACCCATCCATCCACGCACGCACCCATCCATGCATGCACACACACACATCTATCCATGCACACATCCATCCATGCACACATCCATCCAAGCACGCATTCACACACGCATCCACACATCCAGGCACGCAGACATCCACGCACACATCCATCCATGCACACATCCATCCAAGCACACACACATCCATGCATGCACACATCCATCCATGCACACATCCATCCATGCACGCACGCACACATCCACGCATACACTCATCTATCCATGCACACATCCATCCATGTACGCATGCATTCACGCATCCACACATCCATGCACGCATCCACGCACTCACAAATCCACGCACGCAGACATCCATGCGTGCACACATCCACGCATGCCCACATCCACGCATGCACACATCCACGCATGCACACACACATCTATCCATGCACACATCCATCCATGCACACACATGTCCGTACATCCATCCATGCACGCAACCACACACGCACACATCCATGCATGCAACATCCATCCATGCACACACACATTCATGCATCCACACATCCATGCAGGCATATATGCGCACACACATCCACGCACGCACACATCCATGCATGCACACATCCATGCATGCCCACATCCAACCATGCACACATCCACGCATGCACACACACATCTATCCATGCACACATCCATCCATGCACACAACCATCCATGCACGCACACGTCCATACATCCATCCATGCACGCAACCACGCACGCACACATCCATGCATGCAACATCCATCCATGCACACATCCATCCATGCATGCACCCATCCATCCACCCATGCTTCCATCCATCTATCTACCCATGTATGCATGCATGCACCCACTCACCCATCCATCCACCCATGCACCCACGCATACATGCATGCATCCACTGACCCATCCATCCACCCATGCACCCATGCATGCACCCACCCATCCATTCATTCATTCATTCATACATACTTACCTCATCCAGGAGGAGGAGCCCAGGAGAGGAGGAAGGGCCCACACCGGAGCTGGCCGTCGGGTGCACCAGCAGGTGCAGCCCGCCGGGAGGTGAAGGGGGCGTGGGAAAGGGGCACAGGGGGGGTAAGCTTCCTCAGCCCCTCCGTGATCGCACCATGAGGGGGCTGAGGAAGCTGAAGGGCGGGTGCAGCCCGCTGGCGGTAAAAGTCATTTACCGGCGGCGGTATGACTGTTACCGCCAGGTGGGGGGTAGAAAGGAATCGGGGGGGGCCCTGGAGCAGGAGAAGGCTAGAAGGGGGAGGGCACATGCCATCCTGCCCTTCCAGATCTGATTGGAGAGCTCCAATCAGATCTGGAGGGGGTTACTCGCTCTGATTGGCAGTCTCAATTTCAACTGCCAATCAGAGCGAGTTTAGCCACGGGGGGGGGGCTAAGCCACCCCCTCTGGGCTAAAGTATAGGTGTTTGCGCTCCTACATTCTGGTGACTTGTCACTGCACTGTTACCGGAGCTGTAGGAGCGCAAACAACTCATAACGTTATAGAGACGTCATGGGACGGTAACGCACCGACTTTCATGATGTCTCTATAACGTCATAGGTCGGGAAGGGGTTAAACTCTTTTCATGATATGCAAATTTTACGCACCGACTTTCATGACGTCTCTATAACGTCATAGGTCGGGAAGGGGTTAAACTCTTTTCATGATATGCAAATTTTAAATGTGTAAATATATTGCAAAAAAACCTATCCCAAATATTCTTATACTTATTCCACAAAAAAAATGACAAAAATAACATAAGTCTTAAAGACCCCTTTAAAAGGGATTGAACAAAAATATTCTGTGAAATGCTTAGGAATTGCAAACATTTTTCTGCAAAGCATTCTCATTTCAGAGGCTCACAAGTAATTGGACAAAGTTTATTATGAATAAAAAATTCATTTTTAATACTTTATAGAGAATTCTTTTCAGGCAAGACTGCCTGAAGTCTGGAAGCCATGGACATCACCAAACTCTGGGTTTCCACCTTTATGATGCTTTGCTGATGTCAGGCCCACAAGGGTCTGGGGTACTCAGATCTCGGGCGGATGTGTGCAAGGATGTCACAGGTGGTCGGTGCCTGAGCCTGTGCCCTTGGGGTGACAGTAAAAAGGGGGGTATTTACAGGGATAAAAGTTTATAGATGAATGTCGTGACGCCACCTGTAGATCCCGGTTGATGGCAATGGGACGCTCTGGGGGCCTCCGGGGTGATGGGGCGGCAGCAAGGTGTTATGGCTCCTACAGGTGAAGCTTGAGTCCC